>OX244284.1:0-200000 GCA_945867215.1 Epinotia demarniana
AGGACACGCATTTCATCATCTGCCTCACGACTCTGCAGGTCTCCCGCACCGAGCAGGATCCCCCGGCACGCTCGGTTGATCCGGCCATGAACCCTTCCGCTTAGGTTACCCGACTTTCTAACCTCCTCGATTATCACGTTGGCCTCACTGCGGATGGTCTCTAGGATACTATCGCTCGGCGCCAGCGTTGGTGAGGCACGCCCCTCTTTATCCACTGGGCTCCTCTCCCTGTGCTCCAGGGTAGCAGGAAGGCTGTTTCCCCCTTTCTCCAACATTTTCCCCTTTTTGAGGAACGCCCCCTTTTTTCGTTGACGGGTCTCCTCCTCGTCCTCTTCCTCCTCCGGGGAGCGGGCCCTCTTGCTCTTGCCCCCTGCTGCCAACTCAGAGTCCGATTCCTCCGCGTCTGACCGGCACATTGGGGAATCAGCGGATGACTCCCACGCCCCTGCCGAGTTCCGGGGCTTAAAAGGAGTCAGCGGGCATGGGGGCATCCGCCCCCTGACCCTGACTCTGTGTTTCCGCTGCGGGGCCGGTCCAGTCTGTGGCGGAGCAGCTTCGCCGGTGTCCGCCTCCGGCGCCGGAGCTCCAGGAGGCACCGTCTCCTCTTCTATGCGCGTCAGCAGCACCCTGGGGATAAGCTGAAATCTGGCTTCTCGCCCACCCTCCAGTGCTGGCTTTAAGCATTCCGCATTCTGCGCCGCACTCGCGGCCGCCAGTCGAACTGAGCGCGGGGCCTTCTCCGCGGAGCGCTCCTTTGGCTTGATCTGCAGCATGTCCGCGTCCGGGTTTATGTGTGGACTACCGGCCACCCACAGCACTGGTGAGCGTGCCAGGCTGCGGCGGGGGCGGAAGGCCTCCGTATCCATTTCCGTTGTAATGGTCTCCGTTTCCGTTTCTTTTTCCTCCTTCCCTCTGTCGTCGCAATTTAATGCCACCTCTTTTTTGTTTTTGTTTTTAGCTATCATTTTTATTCCCACGAGTATGGGGGAAAGCGAGTCCATCCAGGCAGTGCCCCCTGTACCTGGGTAACCCTATTTAATCTGAAGGTCGGGCGGTATCCAGATGTTTTAACGACTTCACTGTCGGGTTTTTATAGGGATTTCCTTCCCGCGGGCCGGCCAATTAAGGCAAGCCCTCCGGTCCGCGCGCTAGAAAGCTAGCACCTCCCGTACCCCATGCCGCCATAGATGGGGGTCGTTGGGAGAGTGCTGCGGGTTCCGGGATTCAAGGGGAGCTGGCGTGGGCTCCCCTATTGGTGGTTGGGTGAACCACCCCGTCTCCTTGCCTTTACGGCCGTTGCCCGTCTCCAGCGCCATCTTCTGGTCAGATGGACGCGGAGAGAGCCGTTCCGGGCCCTATAGGGGCCCCCGCGCCACTAGGCGCCCTCCTTCGCCGCTCCCGGGTCCTCACCCCTTGCCTCCCCGGTATGGGTAGCCCTGTCCGGTACAGCCTCAGGGATCACTGGAACACGCAAGCCCCATCCTTCCTGTGTCGGGTTATTAGTAGCACCAGTAAGCGATTCCTCCGTAGAAGAATCACTTACCGTTGCCTCCAGGGTGCACCAGCCTAGACCCTTCCCCTTCCCGCAGACCCGCGAGGGTCCACAGAAACTGGAAGAGTCCAGACATTCGTGGAGGTTACCCGACCTAGCACCCCAACCTAACCTTTTTTTTTTTTTTTTAGGAGAGGAAAAATGCGTTACGCATTCCACCAGGGTGTGGGGACGGACCCGGGTGGATATGTGGGACTCCTCGTTGTGGGCTAATGAGACCCCGAGTTTACCCACTAAAAAACCTCTCCGTCTGCCGTCTTCGTGCTTTAGCGGTGGGCTGAAGGAACGCTTGCGCTTTACTTCTCCAGCACCACCA
Source organism: Epinotia demarniana (assembly GCA_945867215.1). NCBI lineage: Eukaryota > Metazoa > Arthropoda > Insecta > Lepidoptera > Tortricidae > Epinotia > Epinotia demarniana. The sequence goes on from OX244284.1 coordinate 1,869, forward strand.
GCACCGCTCCCATTTGTAGGAGGCCGCCTCCGGAGGTCTTTTGGACCTCGGTCGTTTTGTGCCGGTGCTCACCGGCACCCGCTCGGGACCTGAGGGATGACAGGCGTCCCCATGCCTGTCACCCCGCTGACAGTCTACGGAGGCAGGCGGCGATCCTGCGCAGCTCGCCTTCGTCCTGCACGCCTGCGGCGCCGTGGGTGGGCCACTGGGTCGACCTCCCTGGCCCGTTCCGCCTGTTCCTTCTGCTGGACAACTGTCTCGCAGAAGGCCTTAACTGCTTGCCAAGACCTGTCGCTGTCAACCATGGATTTGACCACGGCTGGGAGCGACAGGTCCGGCCCCACTATGGCCATGAGGTCATTGCGCTCTGGCCTCCACGCTGGACACACCTCCAGAATGGCTTTCCAATTCCTTTTTAGGACATGTTACGCAATCTGTCAAATTAATTACCGCAATTACCAGGCGTGGGCTCACGGCCCGCGCGGTATGAAATGCATTTCTTAGCGATTAATATTGTTAGAAATTGCTATCGTGTTGACTCACGGACAACCCCCAAGCATGAGATACCTTCGTGACGACTCTCGGTCGCCCCCCAGGTTTAGAATTACAAGGCGTGGGCTCACGGCCCGTGCGGTATTAAATGCATTTATTAGAGGCACCACAATGTAGAACTATTTATTGAAACTAATTGCACTTACCTGATTTATCTTCGTAACCTGATGAATCAGATAGCACCGCACTGTCATAACTCGTTTATAGTTTTTTGTTGCAATTTCCGTATATTAGCAGAATAATACTCTATTTTTTTCTGTGCACTGCGTTTAGGCATGATTAAATATTTTAAATTATTTTTTAATAGAATTAGTTCGTGCGTTCGTTGCCTCGCAAGAATAAAGAATGAGAAATGGTGGCAAGCCGAGGCCCCTAATTAGGGTAGGGGTAAAGGTGGGGATAAAACTGTTTGAGCTATGGTTTTTACTGCGTACTTTAAACTTGCGAAATGTTGCCTGGTAGATTAAAGGACTACATGTGTGTTATATCTGAAGAATGAAGCTTCGAAATATAATTATAAAATCTGGACATTAGATAAAATATTCACATAGACATACACTTATTTGTAATTTGTACAAAATTAATAAAACTTAATGACCCATGAACTCTTGCAGATAGTATGGGCATTCAGTTAGGAGGTAAGTTTTAAGTTTATTAACAAAGGTGCTATAAGTAACTTCGTTTCTTATAAGCTGCGGGATTTTATTATATATTCTAATGGACATTGCGTAAGGGCCTTTACTGAACATTGTTAGATTGGCGGGAATGGCTTGAACTATTTTATTGCGATGACGTAAGTTGTGTGCATGAGAGTTGAAGTTTTCAGGTTTAGGATACAGGTTAGGATATTTATGAACAAATTTACACGTTTCTAATATATACAAAGATGTGAGGGTAAGTATTTTTAATCTATAGAAGTGTGGTCTGCAACTCTCTTCATTTCTTATGTTGCTGAGAACTCGTACGCATCTTTTCTGTAATAAAAATAGATCTTTGACACCTACACTACTGCCCCACAACATTATTCCATATTGCAGCCATGATTGGGCAAAAGCATGATAAGCACATACAGCCGTTTTCAAGTTGGTATTTATCAATATTTTTCTTAGGGCATAACAAAACCTAGATAATTTTACCGAAATTTTGTCAATGTGGACTTTCCAGCTTATATGTTCGTCGATGTTTAAACCAAGTAGTGGACAGGTGTTGGCAGTTTCTAATTTGCTATTTTGGTATGAATAGTTAATACTTAATGATGTTCTCTGATGGGGTCTAAACTGTATTATGTTAGTTTTTTGCAAATTTAGGTTCAGGTTGTGATCTTCAAGCCAAGGAAAAATTGTATTAAATATAGTATTTAGGCTATTTGTAACTTCATCTGTGTTCATGCTAGGAAATATAATTGAAATGTCATCTGCATATAGGTAGGATTTGATATTAATAGTATTTAATAGTTTCGGTAGGTCGTTAATGTTTGTTACTTAGTTAAATGCATTGTCTACCTACTCACTCACTCATACTAATCGTACTACCCACATAATTACATATACTTTACCCATATAATATAATATATAATATATATATATTATATATATATATTATATACATATATATATTATATATGTTTAACGGACCACCAGATATAGTGAAATATAACGCCAAAAAAGTACTTTTTAGTGCCAAAAATACTAAATGATCACCAATTTTTTTTCTCCTATTAATGTGAAATAATAACCCAAATTATAACATCTTACTATCCTATTAAAGAAAATGCTATCCTAATAAATCATTGCTTACCCAGCATAGCCAAGTTAATGTCCTTGATCATAGTCTACCTTCACAGGTGTCCGTGAAAGGCTTAACATTCATATTATTAGGAGCTGACGACTCCGACGGCATTAGATTTTTAGAATATTGAGTACCGATACCACAATAACAATATTATATGTATAACGCAAATAGTAATAAATGATAGATAAAAGATTGAGAATTGTAAAAACATAAAATCGAATTGAAATTATAATTATAAGAACTGAGATAAAGCATAATATATCAAGAATAAATTAATAATTAATAACAAAGCGATTAATAAGTATTTCTTTTAAATAACCACATTACAACATTTATTTTAAAATTGCAACAGTGACACTAGGAAATATTTCGTACAGGGAACCAACTTCTTTTATTGACTTTTTTTAATGAAATGTTTAAACTTAATATATGTAATATAATCTTCAAGTGGTCCCTTAATAAAAAAAAAACAACAATATTGTAAGCAAGTAACATGCGTTTAATTTTTTTTTCTGCCACCCAGGGGGTGAAGGGAACTTTCGGGGGAGGTGTAGTATGACAATTGGCCGCATTTAGTGTTTAGCAGTAACACAATAGTTTACTGCTACATAAACGCGTATTGCTTGTATCAGCGATAACTTGTATGTATAAAATAGGCTACACAGTTGATTAAAGTGTTCTTTTTACGGTCTTTACTTAAACCTATACCGGTGTATTACTCCACTCCTCGTCACCACGCTGCCCCAGACACCATCACCATCATAAATTATCACATTACTAATCAGCTTAACCTGATCCAGGATAGGTACTTTTTCGTGTTTATATAAAGATAAATTTCATTAAAAATGGAAACTATAGGTCTAGATTAAGAAAAGTAATTGTAACAATTTTATTGTACGACCGTTTGTTTCATAGTTAAATAAATAAATAAAAATAAAAAATAATAGCGTCTACCTTGTCTTTGTGTGACTTCGAAATGCCGTTGTTAGGGTTCCGTAGTCAACAAGGAACCGTTATAGTTTCGCCATGTCCGTCCGTCTGTCTGTCTGTCCTTCTTCGGCTTAGCTCAGTAACCCTTACAAATAGAAAATTGCAATTCGGCGTGGGTATGTAAAACAATCACGCCGAGAAAAATGTAGAATAAAATCCTGTTTTTTTTTTTTTTTGGGGAGGTATGTAAATTGGTGATGTTTCTTTTTTTTATTCTCGTTAAACCTATAGTATGGGGTGTCGTTGGATAGCTTATTCAAATATAGTTTTTTTTTTTAAACTATTTTTTCAACTCAGTTATAATGGGATTTAATGCCCTAATTTTTGTTCGAGTCATGTGTCCCCCACCCCCCCTGCCGGCTAAATGGCTACTACTGGGGAAGTGAAAATATTCGTGACAGTAGTACATATAATGAATTTCAGCGCACCTATTATTTAGCGCATTTTGGCGTAAATAATCCAAACAAGAGAAAGTTGCGCCTTGTTTTCGATTGTTCATCAATAAGTAATGGCGCGTCCTTGAACCATTACTTACTTCAAGGTCCCGACCTACTCGCGTCTCTGTTCGGCATTATGGTACGATTTAGGGAGAACAGATACGCTGTGGCCGGGGACATTCGTGACATGTTTCTTAGGGTCAAAATAAGACCCGAGGACCAGGACGCACTGAGGTTTTTATGGAGGACTGACTGTAAGCAGCCAGTTAACACATATGCTATGACGTCACTGGTCTTCGGTGCAAATTGTGCCCCTTTCGTGGCCCAATATATAAAAAATAAAAACGCACACCGTTTCGTGTCCACAATGCCCACCGCGGTTGCCGCTATCTGCGAGCAACACTACATGGATGACTATTTGGATAGTTTGCCGGACGAAGCGGCAGCTATTCAAATGGTAAAAGATATTACTTTTATTCACAAGGAGGGCGGCTTCGAAATGTGCAACTGGACAAGTAACAGTGAGGCGATCTTGGACAGCGTGCCAAAAGAAGCCTTAGGGCCGGTGGCCTTGAGGTTCAAATTAGACCGACAGTACGAAGGTGAGCGAACTCTCGGTCTTATATGGTACCCGGCTGCAGACGAGTTTGGGTTTGACTTGTCACTCAAGCGCATATCTAACGATATAGTAAGTGGTAAACAAGTACCGACGAAAAGGACTATGCTTCAAGTGATCATGTCGATATTCGACGTGTTCGGCTTCCTGTCACCATTTACCATACAAGGTAAAATAATGTTACAATCTCTTTGGCAATTATCTATTGGGTGGGACGAAAATATTCCAAACAATATTTTCGATAAGTGGGCCGAGTGGCTTATTCTTTTAAAACAAATGCGTCGTGTACGTATACCTAGGTGTTATCTGAGTTCCATAGGTGCGAGCAAGACGGACGGCCAAACAGCGGTTAGCAGTGCTACGAGCGTAGCGGATGAACCCGCTCCCGCGCGCCTCGCACCTGCATCGGCTCCCGCGCCAACTGCTACGGCTACGCCGCCAGTTAGTGCTACGACAGTGACGCCGGGATCTGCTACGAATACCTATAATGATTTACAGATGCATATTTTCTGCGACTCGTCATTGAAAGCGATGTGCGCAGTGGCTTATTGGCGTTGGATTTGCAACAATAAAATATGTATCACCTTCATAGCAAGTAAGTGCAGGGTCACGCCAGTTAAACCTGTGTTAACTGTACCTCGGGCAGAATTACAGTCAGCGCTTCTAGCAGCGCGGCTGGCAAACAGTTTAGAGAAGGAACACAGGTTAGTGGCACAGCGCCGTTACTTTTGGAGCGATTCTACGACTGTCCTGCACTGGATTTACAATGATGCGCGTAATTATAAAACATTCGTAGCAAACCGGTTGGGAGAGATCGATGAGCTGACTCGCAGTAATGAATGGCGGTACGTACCTGCTGCATTGAACGTTGCGGACATTGCGACGCGTGATAGTTATGATAACGCTCTTTTTGAAAATGAGTGGTTAAGGGGTCCTGTATTTTTACGAGGTGATGAGTCATCCTGGCCACGTACTGTTATTAGTTCGGTGACTGATGTCCCAGCTGAAAGGTCAGAATTTATACACGTTATCGATGACTTACCTGCTACATGTTTACCTATCCCGGATCCTGAACGTTTTTCTTCGTGGTTGCGGCTGTTGAGGAGCACATTTTATGTGCTAAAGTTCGTACACATATGCCGAAAACGAACACAAGGGGACTCCGAGCTGATGCGGCGGGCCGAGCTTCTCCTGATTCGACTCGTACAAGAAGAATGCTTTGGCGCGGAATTAGCTGCAATTAGAAAAGCTGTAGGTATTGATCGAAACAGTCGAATACTTACCTGGTCGCCTTACCTGGATGAGCACGGAGTTCTTCGCTGCGGAGGTCGTATTAATGCTGCGCGTGGTGTTCCAGTTGGTATGAAAAACCCGATTATTTTAGACGGGCGGCACCATGTGACCAGATTGCTCGTGAGACATTACCACGTCAAGGCGGCTCATGATAACCAGGAGACTGTGGTTAACAATCTTAAGCAAAAGTATGCAATCACTAGGATAAGACCAACAGTTAAACATGTAGCGACGAGATGTATGTTTTGCAAAATACGCAAAGCGAAACCGAATGTCCCTATCATGGGTGAGCTACCCCATGGTCGAATGGCGCATCATCAGAGGCCGTTTACGCACTGCGGCTTGGATCTGTTCGGGCCTATGGAGGTGGTGGTAGGAAGAGGGCGCCAGAAGAGGTACGGGGTCATATTTACCTGCCTGACAGTAAGGGCGATCCATCTGGAGATCGTACATTCCCTCACTACCGATTCGCTTATTATGGCATTACGTCGCATGACGGCGCGACGAGGATGGCCGGACTGTTTCTATTCGGATAATGGTACCAATCTACGGGGAGCTGATACAGAGTTGAGAAGGTCTGTAGAGCAACTTGATAACAAAGCGATTAGTGATGTCGCTATGAATAATGGATCAGGGTGGAAGTTCATTCCCCCCGCAAGTCCCTATTGGGGTGGGGCTTGGGAGCGTTTGATCCGCAGCATTAAGAAGAGTCTTGGCGTTATTTTAAAAGAGCGTGCACCGAAGGACGAAGTTCTTAACACCCTCATGGCAGAGGTGGAGAACATTGTAAATAGTCGCCCTTTGACGCACGTGTCAGTTGAGCCGGGGAGTGACGAAGCTTTAACTCCAAACCATTTTCTTCTCCACTCGTCTCCTAACTCACCCGCTTTAGGGGCCTTTGACGATTCCGACTTGTTTCTTCGGAAGCAATGGCGGAAGAGTCAACGGCTAGCTGATATGTATTGGCAAAGGTGGGTTAAGGAGTACCTGCCCGAATTGCTTCCTAGGAGAAAGTGGAACCGAGAGCAGACACCACTTCAGGTAGGAGACCTAGTCCTAGTTGTAGACCCGGGAGCACCGCGTAACGTCTGGCTGAAAGCGGTGGTGCAGCAGGTATTCCCAGGTAAGGATGGGCGGATCAGGCTGGTGGAGGTCAGAACTAAATCCGGCGTTCTGAGACGGTCAGCGGCGCGCGTCGCTAGAATCCCTCTGATTCATGAGTGCTGAGCCAGCACTGGGGTGGGGCGTGTTAGCGACGTGCTCAAAATGGGTTTCTTTGAAACTGTTCTACTTTTGTATTTTGTAAGGTACTTGTTGGAAATCTGAACACTGTTAGTTTTTAAGACAAAATTTAAGGTAGATATACGTGTGACGCAGCGACATAGTCCTAACGGTATTACTTAGACGCCAGCAGTCGTCCCCTGTCTATCCGCGCGCGACACACGTACCTACTGCTCTCTTAATTGTATCACGTGGTGTCGGTAATTTTTCGAAATTATAACTTTTTCGTGTCCCTAAATCAGTGCCTTTTATTATGGAACACCTACACCGTTAACAGTGGGTTCTCTCCCGGCTATGCGACACAGGTACCGTCCGAAGCAGCCATGCCCCGTAAGTACCTGCGTCAGCCGGAAGGTGAGTGTCCCATAACTGCGCTCTAGCCATTGCGACAACACTGGTCGCACCGCCTCAATCGTCCTGAGGCCGGCAGATGGTGTTGCCAGCCTCTCCTTCCACCGCTCGACCGCCTGGAGGTGAAGCTCCTCACGCTTCGCTTCCACCTCCCTCGGTGCAGGTAGATGGTCCCGGGATCGTGCCTCCTCACGCCAAAAGTACACTGCTGCGAGGGTTTTGGCTTCGAGATCCCAGGGCAATGAACCAGCCAGCACGCACGCCGCCTCGGTGGAGACCGTGCGGTATCCCCGGATTGCCCTGACGACCAGTACACGCTGCGATCTTCGCAGCAGCGCAGAGGTCCGGCTGCCTAGGGCGTCGGCCCACACGGGCGCCCCGTACAGGGCCATTGACCGCACCACTCCGAGGTACAGCCGCCGGCAAGAGGCCTTGGGCCCCCCCGTATTGGGAAGTATACGCCCGAGGGCTGCGGCTGCACCTAGTAGCTTTGGCCCGAGGCGCTCGAAATGCGCCCGAAAAGTCCACCTGCTGTCGAGGACAACGCCGAGGTATCGCATCGTCGACCCGACGCTGATGGACTGTCCCCCCACCACAATGTGCGCGCCGGCTGGAGGCGCCCTCCGGGGCCCATGGAAAGAGATGGCCTCAGACTTGTTCAGGGCGACCTCCAAGCCAATTCGTCGTATTCGGCCAACCACGTGGGCTACCGCAGCCGTCACCAAAATGGCCGTCTCTCGGAAGTTTCCCCCCCGAGCGGTGACGAGGGTGTCGTCAGCGTAACAGATCACGTCTACTCCCCGCAAGTTCGCTCCGCGCAGCACCCAGTCATATCCAATGTTCCACAGGAGCGGTCCGAGAACCGACCCCTGTGGAACACCGCACATCATCTGTCTCTGCCCCCACACATGCCGACCGGGGAAGGACACAAACCTCTCGGAGAGATAAGCCTCGACCACCCGGCGCAGGTATCTGGGCACCCCGTGATAGAGGAGTGACTCCTTGATAGTCGCCCAGGGCAGGGTATTAAACGCGTTGGCGATGTCTAGGGACACCGCCAACACCGTCTCGCCCCGGGCCACCGCCTCTTCTGCTATATGTTTAACCCGTAGGATCGCATCCACTGTGGAGCGACCGCCACGGAAGCCGAATTGGTTATCGGCCAGGTCGGGGCCCACTTCTCTCATGTGCCTGACGAGCCGGGCAACCACTACACGCTCAAAAAGTTTGCCCACCTCGTCAAGCAGAACAATCGGCCGATATGCCGACGGTGAATGAGTTGGGCGCCCATCTTTCTTTAGAAGCACGAGCCGGCCCGTTTTCCACTCGCGCGGAAAGCGGGCCTGTTCCACACATGCTGAGAACAGCTCACGGAGCTTGGGCTCTAAGGCGTCCATGGCCAGCACCATTGCTCTACCCGGGATGCCATCCGGTCCAGGGGCCGTGTTTTTCGGCGCAGGACGGCGGCTCCTAGCTCTCTTTCTGACACAGACGGCACCTCTCCTTCGTCTTGCTCAGCTGCCGATGGCGCCATTACTGGAGGCCGGTGCACTCCTCGGTCGGGGAATAGTGTGGACACAACCTGGTCCAGGAGCTGCGGCTGAAGACTTTCCGTGACCGGAGGGGCCCAAGGGCGAAGTTTGGACCTGACCATTTTGTATGGCCTCCCCCACGGATCGTGATTTAGAGTCTCCAGCAGCATTTCCCTGGACAACTCAATGGCCTGACTGATGGCCACTGATAGCTCCTTCTTGACTGCAACGTAGGCCTCATATAGGGAGGTCTCGAACGTGTCATTCCGCACCCTTCGCCGCCGGTGGTGTGAGTACCGGCGTCTCGCAGCGACGCATAGCTCACGCAGGTGCGAGAGCTCTGCCGACCACCAGTACACGCAGCGTCTTGGAGGGAGGCGCTTGGCCCGAGGCATCGCAACGTCACATATTTGCGACATAGCGTCTCGGAACCATCCGGCTCCTGCCTCTACCTCCGTGACTGCCTCCATTGAGTCAGCCCGCCAAGCTTGCACGATGGCTGCCTCTTTCAATAACTCCCTATCCATTTTTTTCAGCACCCATCGCGGGCCCAGGGATATCGGTCTCCGGCTTGGGCTGGCTAGGGTCGTTGGGGATGCAGAGACTTCGTATCGGATATATCTGTGGTCCGACAGCGTCTCCACGTTCACCAAGACTCGCCAGCCCTGGACACGGCGCGCCAGAGCGGCATCCGCGAACGTAACGTCCACGATAGAGCCACCCTGTTGCCGCACGCACGTGTCGGCCGTTCCTCTGTTCTGTATCACTAAACCGGATGAGATCGCCCACTCTAACAGCTCGTTGCCACGCGCGTCCGTCGCTGGAGATCCCCAGGCTACTGATTTAGCATTGAGATCTCCAGCAACTAGAATGGGGTGTGGTTGGCTTCTGCCGATCACGGCACCGACCTCCACCAAAAACTGCTCAAACTCGGCCAGTGTCCGGTTCGGCGAGAAATAAACGCCAATTATTGTGATGTCCCCCACGACAGCCACCACGTACCCTTGGCCACGAGACACCCTTTCAAAGGGTGGGGTTCCAGTAGCTGCATGGGAGACAAGTGCTACTACTCCATTGTTGTCACCAACCCAGTTATCTCTAGGTGGGACCGAATATGGCTCCGCCACAACCGCAATGTGGATCAACCACTCCGCCATGCTCTGACACAAGAGGTCTTGAGCCCTGGCGCAGTGGTTGATATTGGCCTGTAATAATCTGAGGGCCATTAATGGGCAGCTATTATTGGTACCGCCTCGCCGCTAGCCTCTATCGAGGCAGGGGGACAAGTGGGTGGCGAGGTGGCTCCAGGGCCATCACCAGCCTTCTTCACCTTCTTTTTACTGGCTTTCGGTGGGTTGCAGGTTTTGTTTCCCACCCTATGATTTGCAGCTTTGCCTGCCGCTGCGCACAGAACGCAGTGCGGTTCGGCTTGGCATTGCGCAGCCTTGTGACCAGCCTGACCGCAGCGGTGGCATAGGTCGCTACGATCGACATCTGCGTCACACAGTGCCTTAACATGCCCTATTTCAAGGCACCGGTAGCACCGCATCGGTCTAGCGGGTAACAGCTTCACCTGCGCTATTACCCACCCCACTCTGAGACGGCCGGACTCGCAGATCTTTTTGGCTGCCGCCACTGGGCATCTTACCAGCACTGAACCGAGGCCCCTATGGTCTCGGCGGATTTCACCGCATTTGATCGACGGTGATTGGTATTCTGCCGCCTCGGCCACAGCGGCAATTACATCGTTGACGTTGGCCGAGTCGTCTAAGCCAGCAAGCCGCACATCGGCAGTTTTAGTGGGCCTGTCAACCCGGATGACCTCGTCTCCTAACACTTCTCTTAGGGCATTTGCGAGGGCATCGGCCTTTTCACCACTGGTCGCTCCTGGTAACTCCAGGACACGCGCGCCAGTGGCTGCCGTCTTGAATCGTATGCCCTCGATCCCTAACTCCGCCAACTTTACCCGGCTCCTTGCCTCTGCCAGGACTTTTGCGTAGGTCACGCCCCTTTGCTCCGCCTCTGGTTTTAGTGTCAGCACAATGGCAGCTGACCTCGGAGGACGGAGCTTGCGGACCTCGGATCGAGCTAGCATAGTGCCTTTATTTCCTTTTCTACTTTTTCCCCCTTTAACATCTGCCGCGTTCCACGGGCTAACCTAACCTTTTTTTTTTTTTTTTTTTTTTTACGTGGGGAAATGCTTTTACGCATCCCGCCCGGCCGGGGAGGCCTTGGCGGGTATGTCGGACTCCCGGGAACCGCCCAGACTACCGACTAAAACCCCACGGTTTTCCGCCTCGTCACCGTGTTGCCGGGTTACGGGCACGATTGTGTATACTCTTCCGCGACCCGGCGGTGACTGGCCTGGTGAAGGCCCCGAACTCGGGAGGGTGTGAACCCCACCAGCAACACCTCGGTGTTTTGTGCGCGGGAGCCCGCGCACGCCATCACGGGCCAGTTTGTCATTCGGCCGACAGACTTCCCCAAGCCTGCCGGCCCTGGCCACGGTTAGGGTGGAATATGGCGGTCATAGGCTCGCCGCCTTCGCCCTACTCGCCGTTGGCGACCGGGATCCTCGGAAGTTGCCTCCCTCTGTCTCTCGGCCGCCTCCTTCAACTCCATGACGGTTTCGCAGAAGGCGAGGACCGCTCTCCATGCCCTGTCGCTGTCCACGATACTACTTACTACCGTGGGCAGCGAGAGGTCATGGCCAACAGTGGCGCATAGTGTCCGGCGCTCCTGCTCCCAGGCTGGGCAAACCTCCAGCGTGTGCTGGGCCGTCTCCTCCGGGCAATTGTCACAGTGGTGACACCGCGCGCTTGACTCTCGGCGTATGCGATGCAGGTACCTCCCGAAACATCCGTGGTCCGAGAGGACCTGCGTCAGCCGGAAAGTCAACGTGCCATGACTCCGGTCCAGCCACCGCTCCAGAACCGGACGAATTGCCCGGATGGTCTTGAGGCCCGCACACGGTTGTGCCAGCCTTTCCTTCCATATTCCCACCATTTCGAGGCGAGCAGCGTCGCGTTGGGCCTCCAACTCTCTTGGTGCTGGTGAGTCACCGCGACCAAGCGCCTCCTTGCGCCAACGGTAAGCGGCCGCAAGGGCCCTCGCATCCAGGTCCCAAGGGAGTGACCCCGCCAGCACGCATGCCGCCTCACCGGAGATGGTGCGATACCCCCGTATTTGCCTGACGGCCATCACGCCCTGCGCCTTGCGCAGGAGAGCAATTTCCCGGCTCCGCAAGTTCTCCGCCCATACTGGAGCACCGTAGAGGGCCATGGAGCGCACGACCCCCATGTACAGCTGCCGACACGGCGCCTTAGGCCCCCCCGTGTTCGGGAGTATACGCCCTAGGGCACCGGCGGCTCCCATCAGCTTTGGCAACAAGCGTTTGAAGTGGGCATGGAAGCTCCAACGGCCGTCGAGTGTGAGGCCCAGATACCTCATGGTGGGCTCTATTTTGATTCTGGTGCCCCCCACCACTAAGTGGGCGTCCGGTGGAGGGGCCCCGCCACGCCCGTGAAAGCATATGGCTTCTGATTTTTGAAGAGCCACCTTCAACCCCAACAGTCGGATTCGCCTTACCACGTGAGCCACGCCAGCCGTGGCCAGTACACCAGCATGGCGGTAAGTCTTCCCGCGGGCCGTCACAAGAGTGTCGTCGGCGTAGCACGTTAGACTGACTCCTGGAAGATTTGCGCCACGCAGGACCCAATCGTAGCCGATGTTCCACAGGAGTGGCCCTAGGACCGACCCCTGTGGAACACCGCAGGACATCCGATGTCGTCCCCACTCCTCCCGGCCTGGGTAAATTACGTACCTCTCAGAGAGGTACGCGCCGACCATTTGCCTCAGGTAGGCGGGCACTTGGTGGAAACGTAGTGCCTCCATCACGCATCCCCAGGGCAGGGTGTTAAATGCGTTGGCGATATCCAAGGATACCGCCAATAGCACTTCTTTTTCTGACACCGCCCTGTCCGCAAGATCTTTTGCGCGAAGGATGGCGTCGACGGTCGAGCGACCGCTACGGAACCCGTACTGGCACTCCGCCAAATCCGGTCCGACTCGGATGAGATGTTTAATGAGGCGGGCAGCTATAATCCGCTCAAAAAGCTTGCCCACCTCATCGAGCAGGACTATTGGGCGGTATGCAGACGGGGAATCCGCAGGGCGCCCTTCCTTCTTTAGAAGGACAAGTTTGCCTGTCTTCCATTGCCTGGGGAAGAGAGCCTGCTCGAAGCACCCCGAGAAAAGTCTGAGCAGTCTATTCTCCAGCGTGTTACTGGCTAGGACCCAGGCGCGGCCCGGGATCCCGTCAGGTCCGGGGGCCGTGTTTTTTCCTTTCAATCGGAGAACAGCTGCTCCGAGTTCTCCGACTGACACATTTGGAGCCTCTTCCTCGTCGTCACCAAGGACGGTGGGCGGCGCCATGTCTGGCGGAGAGAAGCCTTCACTAGCCGGGAACAGAGTCGCGACCACGTCCCGCAGCAGGTTCGGCTCGAGACTTCTCGTCAGTGGTGGGGCCCAGGGGCGAAGTTTGCTGCGGACCATTTTATATGGTCGGCCCCACGGGTCCCTGTTGAGCGTTTCGAGCATCTGCTGCTGGGAACCCTCCTTCGCCTGGCTTATGGCCAGCTGAAGGTCTTTCGTGCACTGGATGTAAACGGCGTACAGTTCCGCCTCTTGGACGGGGACCCTGCGTTGACGCCTCCGCTGGTGACTGTACATGCGCCTTGCAGCTACACAAGACTGTCTCAGCTGGTCGAGTTCAACCGACCACCAGTGGACTTGGCGTTTCGGAGGCACGGGTTTTGCTCGGGGCATTGCTGCGTCGCAAATCACTGTCATGGATCCGCCGAGCGCTTGCGCCTCTTCCTCCACATCCACTGGGCCCTCAGGAACGGGGTTCCAAGCCTCGACTTCGGCGGCAAGATGGAATGTGTCCCAGTCGAGGCGTTTTAGTGCCCAGCGTGGTCCCTCTCCTCTCAGAGACCGGCTGATAGGGCCACTCGGAGCATCTGTCAGTGCGGAGACGCTGAACCGAATATAACGGTGGTCCGACAAGGTCTCGATGCCCTCGAGCACTCCCCAGCCCTGGACACGGCGCGCCAAGGCGGCGTTGGCGAACGTCACGTCCACAATGGAGCCACCTTGTTGCCGCACGCACGTGTCGACTGACCCGCTGTTCACAACGATTAGGCCCTCTGCGATGGCCCACTCCTCCAACTCGCGGCCGCGCGCATCCGTTGACGAGGATCCCCACGCCATGGACTTGGCGTTGAGATCCCCGGCAACGAGCACAGAGCTTGGACGGTTTTGCCTAATGACCGCACCCACGTCCGTCAGGAAAGACTCGAAATCTGCCAGGCTCCTGTTTGGCGAGAAGTAGACACCGACAACAAGGATGCCGCCAAGGCGCCCGGCAACATAACCCCTTCCCTTATCGACTTTCTCGAACGGTGGCGAGCCAGCAGCCGTTTGCGTGGCTAACGCTACCAAGCCATCATGGTCCCCAGCCCAATTGTCCCTTTGGGGGATAAAGTATGGCTCGGAAACGACAGCCACGTGGGTCAGCCACTGCGCCATGCTCTGGAACAAGAGGTCCTGAGCCCTGGCGCAGTGGTTGAGATTCGCCTGCAAGAAGGAGAGGGCCATTATTATTCCTCCATTTCTACAGCCTCCTCAGTCTCTGGTGCCACATTGGCGGCCGGGTGGAAGTTCGGCTGGGTGGCCCGTGGCCTAGTGCCAAACTTCCCCTTCTTTTTGAGAGCAGCGCACAACTTGCTCCCTACGGCATGTCCCGCTGGTTTTTTGGCCGCAGCGCAGACTGGGCAGTGCGGCGTGGCGGTGCACGTGGCTGCCTTGTGGCCGGGCTGGCCACATCGGTAGCACAGCTCGCTCCGATCGTCCTGAGATTGGCACTGTGCTCGGACGTGTCCCGCCTCGAGGCACCGGAAGCAGCGCATGGGTTTAGCAGCCAGTAGCTGCACCCGTGCGGATACCCAACCTACCAGCAGGCGCCCGCCCTCTGCCAGCTTTTTGGCTGCTGTTACTGGGCAACGGACCCATGCCGTGCCTAACCCCGAGAAGATCTGACGGATTTCGCCGCATTTTACAAGGCCAGCATCGCACCCGCTAACCTTTGAAATTGCCGCCTTGACATCCTCCGGTGTCACTGAATCATCGAGACCCGTAATGCGCACCTCCGAGCACTTCGTGGGCCTCGAGACTTGTACGTCCTCGCTCTTGAGCGTTGTCCTCAACTTTTCCGCGAGAGCATCCGCTTTCTCGCCCGCTGTCGCCCCGGGTACCTCAATGATGGTCGCTCCAGTGACCGCCCGCTTAAATCGGACACCCTCGATCTGGAGGTCTTTCAGATCGATCTTCGACCGAGCCTCCTTGATTATGTCCCCGTAGGTGGGGCGGCCCTCTCCCGGCTTCAGCGTCAGCACTACGGCCGCTGAGCGTGGTGCCCGCAGTTTTTGGGTCTGCTTGGGCTTGGACTGTGGCGCTGCTCCCTGCGCGGCAGACTTCTTTTTCTTCTTGCCTTTCCCGATGACGTCTGTCCACGTCTCATTCCTGGACGCCGGCGTAGGCGGCATGGGGCGGGGCACATGAGGGGCTTCGGCTGGCAGAGCTGGTAGAGCCACATGGTCATCCTTCTTGGCCTTTTTGACGGGTTTTTTCTTCCCCTTCTTTCCCGTTGGAGGAGCAGGAGCAGGCGCTTTAGGCTCTGCCATCTTCCGCCCGCTAGTGCCAGCGACGTTGTTGTCTGCTGAGTTGGTGGCAGGCGGTGCGCCCTGTCCCTTTTTGTCCGCCGCGAGCAATGGGCGCACAGCCGTCGGTGGGAGAAGCCGATCTTCTAACGCATCCAGCCGAGCGTTTACCATGGTCCCCACTTTGACCATTATGTCGCGTTCGGCGTCCTCCGGCATATGAGTTTGCGGTGTGGGAGCTGCTTTAGCTGTGCGCAGCTCACTCCGCAGCTCCCCGAGCTCTCTTTGGAGCTCAGTCATCTGAGCTTGCAGGCGTTTGTTTTGGGCCTCAAGCCTCTCGGTCTCTTCCGAGGATGTGCGCTTAATCAATACCGTTGCAGCATCCATATAAGCCGCCACCGCATCCTTCAGCTTCCGCTGGTGGGTCCCCTTTAGGTTGCCTGATTTGGCAATCACTGCTTTGATCACGTCAGTGCTGTCCATCATTTGCGTGTGTAAGGCAGAGGCCAGCTGGTCCTCCGCTCGTGTACTCTGCGTTACTGTCCGGTCGGGTCTCAAGCGGATGACCATTTTGGCCACCTCCGCCTCTGCCTCTTCTGCAGCCTTGCGGCGGAATTCCTCCTTCGCCGCCTTGTAATCGGACTGCGCCTTGCCTATTCCGACATACTTCCCTGTCGTAGGCGTAGACCTGTCCTCCGTCGCAGTCTTAAAATCGCCATCACTGGACGATTCAGACAGTTCTAGACGCCGCCTCTTTTGCCCGTCCTGGGACCATAAACGGCCTTCAGGAACGGACGACGCTGATCCCGACCTGGATCTGGTCCTGACGGTTACCGGGCTTGAGTCCGAGAGCCGCTCCGCCCCCGCCTGCCCCGGCGGGTCCTCCGCGTCTGACCGGGGCACTGGGGAGTCGACGGACGACTCCCGCACCCCCGCCGAGTTCCCGAAATTAAAGGGAGTCAGCGGGCATAGGGGCAACCGCCCCCTGGCCCTGGCTCTGTGATTTCGCCGCAAAGCCAGTTCAGCCTGTTGAGGAGCAGCCTCGTCGGCGGAGGACGGCCGCTGCCCCTCCCAGTCAGCTGTGGCAGGCGAGACGGAACGCGACGTGCCCCGAATCTTCTCTGCATCCTGCGCCGGAACTCCCGGGGGCCAGCTCCCCTCGTCCAGGCGGGTCAGCGCCACCCTAGGGATTAGCTCGTAACGGGCCTCTTGCCCCCCCTCCAGTGCCGGTGCCAGGCTTCCCGCACTCGTGGCCGCCAGTTGGACTGAGCTCGAGGCCCCCTCCACAGAGCGCATGTAGGACGCAGGAGGAAGTCGGAAAGGTAAAAGATAGGATATTGAAAGCCGGGGGACAGCTGCAGGTGGAACCGGTACTAAACAAAGACCCACTCATAGTCCTACGCGGGGTACTCCAATGCCACTCGGACGAGGACATCCTTGGGGCCATAAGAGCCCAGAACAAGCACCTGCTAAGGGACGTGAGTGGAGAGCAGGACAGAATGGAAGTTAGGTACCGGAAAAGAGCAAGAAACCCACTTACTGCCCACGTGGTGATCAAGGTGTCGCCACTGATCTGGGGCCGCCTGACTGAGGCGGGCACTGTCTACGTGGACATGCAGAGGGTTCAGGTGGCGGACCAGTCCCCCCTGGTACAGTGCTCGCGCTGTCTAGGGTATGGACACGGAAAGCGACTGTGCCAGGACTATGTCGACGTGTGCAGCCACTGTGGAGGTCCACACTTGAAAACGGCGTGCGCTGTCTGGATCGCGGAAGGGATACCCACCTGCTGTAACTGCAAAAAGGCAAACATAGACCAAGCACAACATAACGCATTCGACCCGGGGTGTCCAGTGAGGCAAAAGTGGGAAGCGTTAGCGAGGTCCACAGTGGCCCATTGCTAAGGTGGTCCCGGGCAGAAGCGGTGAAACTCGTGGTAACCCAATCGCCACTGGAAAGTACAGGGTTGTCCAGGCAAACCTCCAAAGGAGCGAACTCGCCACAGCGGAATTCATAATGGAAGCAGCAAAGAGGAAAATATCTTTTGCAATGGTCCAAGAACCATACATAGGAAATACTGGACGTATGAAAGACTATAAAGGCACAAGAATTGTCCAGTGTGATCAAGCCACAACATCAGTCAACAAAGCGGCCATTGTGGTCCTCGACGATAAGATTGACGTCACCCAATGCCCAACACTAATAACCCACAACATTGCGGTCGTAAAGCTGAGAACCGGAGCCTGGGAGATGGGTTTGATATCGGTCTATCTAGAAGGGGACAAGGAAATCGAACCTTATATTGACAGATTGGGGACCACAATCAGGGAAATAGGGACGAGGAGAGTTCTGCTGGGCGGAGATGTGAACGCATGGAGCACATGGTGGGGAAGCGAGAGGGTGGACCACAGGGGAGAAATCTTCGCGGGCTTCTTAGAGGAACAGGAGCTACAGATACTCAACCGGGGAACTGAGCCCACCTTTGATACAATCAGAGGGGGGAGACGCTTTACTAGCTGCGTCGATGTTACAACTTGCTCCATGGATATGTTAGGGCGAATGGACAACTGGAGAGTAGATGGTGATATGACATGCTCGGACCACAAGGCAATTCTGTTTGAAATAAATCTACAAAAGTCTGAGGGTATTGATATAAAACGGACCACACGAATTTACAATACCAAAAAAGCAAATTAGAATCAGTTTCTTGAGAAACTGCCACAATTTTACGCTGAAGAAAACATCAACAAAACGGAAATAGAAAACATAACAGATACAGATACACTTAACAGAAAGGCAGTCGAAATAACCAAATCAATTAAAAAAGCATGCGAACAATCAATACCCAAAGTAAAAAGCGGGACAAAGGCAGGGTTTCCTTGGTGGACCGAAGAAATCGATAAAATGAAAGAAGAAGTTGCCACGAAAAGACGCAGAATCCGATGCGCAGCGCCTATTCGCCGAGCATGGGTCGTGGAGCAGTACCTCCAGGCAAAGGAGGCATACGAACTGGAGGTGAGGCGGGCTCAGACCACCAGCTGGAAAAACTTCTGTGAGAAGCAAGACCGAGAGAGTATGTGGGACGGGATATATAGGTGTGATAGGTCGCACCTCAAAAAGGGCAGAGGATGTACCGCTTGTGCAAAACGGGAAAGCTCTTGGGAATGAAGACTCGGCGCGGCTGCTGACAGATACATTCTTCCCACAGGATGACGTACAGGAGGATAATGAGTACCATCAAGAAGTCAGAACCGCCGCCAAAACAGTTAACGAGAGGACGCATTCTGAAGAATGTGACCCCCCGTTTACAATGGAGGAACTGCGGTGGGCGGCGTCGAGTTTCAACCCCAAAAAAGCACCCGGGCCGGACGGCCTCACAGCTGACATATGCAAAGCGGCCATTACCCTGAACCCGGACATATTCCTCGCTCTTTTAAACAAATGTTTAACCCTTCATCGCTTTCCCACCATCTGGAAGGAGGCAGCAGTGGTGGTTCTCCGCAAGCAGGGAAAGGAGGACTACACTCACGCAAAATCGTACAGGCCTATTGGCCTTCTGCCTGTTCTCGGGAAAATCCTCGAGAAAATGATGATCCGAAGGATAAGGTGGCACATTCTCCCGGACGCCAGTCAGCGTCAGTTCGGGTTCACACCACAGCGCAGTACCGAAGACTCCCTCTACGCCATGCTAGAACAGATTAAAACGAAACTCAAAGCCAAAAACATAGTTACTATCGTATCACTGGACATAGAGGGGGCCTTCGATAGCGCATGGTGGCCCGCTATTCGATGCAGACTGGCAGAGACCCGATGCCCCGCGAACCTGAGACGCCTAGTGGACGACTACCTGTCAAATAGATTGGTAAAGTTGAGGTATGCCGGGACCGAGTGTGCCAGGGAAACAACAAAGGGTTGTGTGCAGGTGTCAATAGGGGGACCAACCTTCTGAAACCTGCTGCTGGACCCGCTGCTTAAAGAATTGGAGAACAGGGGCGACTACTGCCAGGCGTTCGCGGATGATGTGGTCCTGATTTTCTCGGGAACCACGGCTCTGGAAATCCAGAGACGGGCCAGTGCGGCCCTCGCACATGTCCTGGAGTGGGGAGTCAGAAACAAACTCAAATTTGCACCGCACAAAACCAAGGCAATGGTTATAACAAATAAACTGAAGTACGACTCCCCACTTTTGAGCATGGGAAGGGTGGACATTGGGCTGTCTCGGGAGATCAGGATCCTGGGGCTCACGGTGGATGACAAGCTGACGTTCAACACACATGTATCCAACGTGTGCCGCAAGGCACTAGGACTTTACAAACAACTTGCAGGAACAGCAAAAATACACTGGGGGAGCCCCGAGGTAGTCAGGACTATATACACTGCAGTGGTGGAGCCTGTAATAATGTACGCTTCGAGCGCCTGGGCACAAGCATCTAACAAACTGTGCATTAAGAAACACCTGAATGCAGTGCAGAGAGGTTTCGTACAAAAAATCATAAAGGCGTACAGAACGGTCTCCTTAAACTCGGCTCTTCTACTCGCGGGACTGCTCCCGCTGGACATCAGAATTCGCGAAGCAGCCTCACTTTATTACGCAAAGAAAGGTTGTTCTCGTTATGAAGTGGCAGACCGAGATATGGAGAGACCGGTTCTATTCACAGATACGCCACATCCGGCAATGCAGTTGGGGCTGAAATTCACATGCCTGGAGAACCGTGCACAAATGGAGGAGCACGAAAACCCGGGTCTGAAAATATTCACAGACGGAAGCAAAATCCAGGGGAAGGTCGGAGCAGCAGTTTCTATATGGAAAAACGACGCGGAGACCAAAACCAAGAAGCTGAAGCTCGACCACTTCTGCACGGTCTTCCAGGCTGAGTTGCTGGCCCTACTGGAAGCCACGAAACAGGCCCTGCAAATTGGCGAGAGCATCTGCAACATTTACTGCGACTCAAGATCTGCTCTTGAAGTCGTCGTGAATGACGCTTCCCTCCACCCCCTAGCAGTGCAAATAAGAGAAAACATCGCGTTAAGCCACGAGCGAAACAAAATAATTAAATTATTTTGGATTAAAGCACATGCTGGACTGGAGGGGAACGAGAGAGCGGATGTTCTCGCCAAAGACGCAGCATTAAAAACTAAAACAAGGCCAAACTACGACCGATGCCCGGTTTCATTCGTCAAACGACAAATCCGTTCGGAGTCGATTGACGAATGGAATCAGCGCTACAAACAGGGCGACACGGCCTCTACCACCAAAGCTTTCTTCCCGGATGCTTCAATGGCCTACATGGTAGTTAAAAAATTAGAACTAGATCATATCATGGTACAGGTGATGACGGGACACGGCGGGTTCTCCAAGTACTTGAACAGATTCAAGTGCAAGGATAGCCCGGCGTGCTTGTGCGATCCCAATATAGAAGAGAGTGCCCTACATGTAGTGATAGACTGTCCTGTGTACTGCAAAGAAAGATTTAATATAGAAATGGAATTAGATATTAAGATATGTAAAGAAAACCTATGGATAATAATGAAAGATAAAAATGTTAGAGCCAAGTTTATGAAATATTGTAGGGGAATAGCGAAGAAAGTAGCAAATAGAAATAAGTAAATAGATACACTAGTACATACAAACACTGTATGACGTCAGTGTACTAAAATTATGTAAATAAAAAATATGTATAAAGTAAGCAAACAATATTTTGAAATTTAACTATTAGTATAAAAGAATTGTCTTCCTAAAATAACAAGTAGCTTTAAGAATCATTGTAAATTAAAAAATAATTCCTGGTTTTATTGTAATAAAGAGCAACCCTGTATCTGCAATCCCTGCAAATATCATATAAAATAGGAGTAGGTGGGAGTCCCACCCACACATGTATAAAAGGCGATGTACGAAAGAAAGAACAGTATGAAGAATAAACGTGCGAAAGGTATGCAAGATAGAACTGGAATGAAAGAAAATAGCAAACAAAGACCCTGTTTCATTCAGGGGACAATGAAAAAAAAAAAAAAAAAAAAAAAACCTAACCTAACCTAACCTAACCCAGTTGGTGCATTTTCTAGCTTTAAAACAAGACTACTTTTGAGAAACTACACCGTTTACACGCAAAGATACGAAATAAAAAAAAAAAAAAAACCGAACTCGGAAATTTTCATCAGAAAAAAAATTAAAACGCCATTATTATTTTAAAACATTTTTGTTTTTTTTATCGATATTTTTTTGTCTAGTATCCGCAAATTTCGTTTGATCAAGTATAAGCAATACACATTGTATATTAAATTACCCGCCAAACTGTCAGAACAGTTTGTTGGCGAGACTGCGCTCATTTTATGTTTACATTAATATTGTTCTATGCTATGCCTAGACTATCTATTCTAGATTTACATGCAAACAAGTGTTACTAATTGCTAAAATATACCTAACTACAAATGATATGCTATCTGAACTGTGTGAGGAGTATGCAAATATATATTTATCTTTTAGGTTTTAACAAAGAGCTAAGACTAGGGTAACTTTTCTAACAATTCCTTTTTTAATTTACTTTTTAATTCAGTTAAGTTACACTTCTTTTCCTCCCTTAGCCAATCATGATCATTAAATATTTTTGGTACTATTAATTCATTTGTTCTTCCACCGAAATAATTTTTAACAGTGGTTTGTTTATATTTATTTTTCCTAATGTTCTATGTTCTATATTTACTTTGCTTCAACATTTTAAATTTATTACTGTAATCATTTTCGACGGCTATCAAATACTGCACCCTATGATGTACAGGCAATATTTTACATAACTTGAACAGTTTGTCGTAATTGCCTCTTACATTATTTTTTGTTTTCTTATTTACTAAGTACTTTATAGATCTTACTTGTAACTTTTTTCATTCATTATATTTAAGATTCAAAATCTTGTCGGTGGAGCAATTTCCATTCCTCTCTGTTCTCAGCTATTGTTTTGACCTCTTGATACGACGCGCCGTTTACTTTTTCTTTTATTTGGTCCATAAAAGATCTTCTTGGTCTCCCTCTCTTCCTCTTTCCCTCTATCTTCCCTTCTACTATGGTTTTCATAAAATCATCGTGTCGTAACAAGTGGCCCAACATCCTGCCTCTCCTGTTCTCAATGGTCTTCAACAACGTTCTTTTCTCTTTCACTCTCTCAAGCACCTCCTCATTCGTCTTCTTATCCTTCCAACTAATCCTCTCCATTCGCCTCCAGCACCACATTTCGAAGGCCTCCAATCGTTCTCTGTCACGCTGTGTCATTGTCCACGTTTCGCTTCCATACAACGCTATGCTCCAGATGTACACTTTTATAAGCCTCTTCCGAATATGGCCTGCTATTCTGGCTTTGAGCAGGCTCTTCTTGGCATTGAAAGCCTGCTTCGCCATGGCTATCCTCGCGATAATGTCTGGTGTACATCTGGAGTTATTAGTGATTATGCTTCCCAGATATTTAAATTTGTCGACTTGCTCTATTGTCCTGTTATTTAAAGTGATTGGTCTATAATTTGAGTGCCTTTTTGAGGTTACTAGCATTTTTGTTTTATTAATGTTTATTTTAAGTCCAAAATCTTCAAAAATTGCATTCATATCTGTAACTAATTCTTCTAACTGATTTGATGACACTGCAAAAGCCGCAATGTCATCAGCAAAACGAATAAATTGAATTTTTTTCCCATTGAAATGAACCCCCCTTTTCCGGACTCTATTAATTTTCTAATGGCACACTCTATGAACACATTAAAGATAAGAGGCGAAAGTGGACAACCCTGCCGAACTCCTTGCCGTATCTTCGCCTTTCTAGCTTCTTCTCCTATTTCAATTAAAGTTCTTTGATTTCTGTAGAGTTCAAAAATAATTCTTCGGTCTCTATAATCTAATCCAGCTTCCTTCAAGATTGACATCATATTTTTCCAATTAATTTTGTCAAATGCTTTTTCTAAGTCTATAAATGCTATGTGTGTGTCCTGGTCTAAATCCATTCTTCTGTCAGTAATCATTCTTAAGGCTAATATTGCTTCTCTCGTCCCTTTGTTTTGTCTGAATCCATATTGGTCAGGTCCTAGATAGTTTTCAGTTAGCGGTCTAATTCTATTCTGTATAATTTTGAGTAATATTTTACTGGCTTGTGATATTAAACTTAGTGTTCTGTGATTCATGCGCACCTTCCAAACATATTTGGACGTATTTCGTCCAAATATGTTTGGAAGGTGCGCCCATATACACTAAGGCCATAAGCTATAAGTGAGTCCGCTAACGCATAAAACACCACACGCATCGTTTGTTTACTAACTAATCTGTTTAAATAATACAATTTACCTAATACTGAAAGAAGTTTTGAACAAACCACGGTGATGTGAGTTTTCCAGTTGAAGTGGCTATCAACATGCATACCTAAGTACTTATACTTACTGACATATTCTAGTGATTCACAGGTACATTGATCAGAATTAAGTGTGCAGACAATCGTAACTGTGCCCCACCACTCGAACAGTGCAGTAATCTACATATTTAGCTTTTCGATTGTATGGGGAATACATGTGCATACATTTCGTTTTTGCTAGATTGATAATTATCCCGTTATCATGGGCCCACCTAACCACA
Source organism: Epinotia demarniana (assembly GCA_945867215.1). Taxonomy (NCBI): domain Eukaryota; kingdom Metazoa; phylum Arthropoda; class Insecta; order Lepidoptera; family Tortricidae; genus Epinotia; species Epinotia demarniana. The sequence continues at coordinate 26,033 of OX244284.1, forward strand.
TTGTCAAAATCTCTCTGTATACTTTTGTGAGCTCGCGATATCTCTATATCCGAATACAATAGGCACATATCGTCCGCGTACATAAAAACTTTGCACTTCTCGATGATGTTTACGACACTATTTAGGTAGCCGACAGGACCGTACACACTGCCTGTCGGCACCCCGAACGTGACGTCACACTCCGCGCCCGTGGTGCCGGCGATGGTCGTGCGCATGGTCCTGCCCGCTAGGTAGCTGCGAAACCAGTCGTTGACGGGACCAGCTACGCCACACTCTCTCATCGCTTGGAGCAGCACTTCGTGGTCTAAGGTGTCAAACTCTTTTTTGTCATCTATAAACAAAGCGAGAACTTGTTTACCCTCGTTTAACCGGCTGTTAATTTCATCTGAGAAATGCGCCAACGCTGTACCCGTACTTCGCCCCCTCCTAAACCCATGTTGTGCACCCGTTAGTATATCGTGTTTCTCCAAAAAACCTGAGATTTGTCCTACGACTACTTTCTCGACAGAAATACTTATAATTATGAGGAATTGCATTACAACTCATATCTTAAGCTGGTAATTTTTTAATTTTTTTGCTTGTCAAAGTCATCGAAGTAGTCACAGGGCCATTAATTACACACCTTACAATTTGTCCGACATAGCTATAGTTGGGATGAGACAGCAATACATCTTTTATTTGAACTATAGCTACGTCTCTGTCAGTTGTTGCGACAAATTGCATTGTTTGTATTGTACTATAGCTAGCCATACTAGACGAAGGCCCCATTCTATTATATCACACTGTTACTTCGCTGTTTTAGCTGCGGTCACACATTACACAGACAATTGTCAGTTAAAATTTCATTTATTTTGATTCTTTTCAAAAATACCCCAAATGACCCCTAACTCATTTTTTTCCCTCCAAAAGACCCCCAAACTTAAACCTTTACCCTCAATCTGGCATCGCTGCGGGTATGACCGTGAGGCGGTCCGACGCCCGTGGCCTCCGTTTTAAAGCACAAAACAGTGAATTAAAAAAAACATAGATGCATAACTTACGTTTACCGTGCTTGACATACGGCTGTCAAACGTGGAAATTCACAGCAAAAATAAAAAAACTAAATTAACGTTTGTCAAAGGGGAATAGAGCGCAGCATGCTAAACATACGAAAATCCACAAAATAAGACATACCAAAATAAGAGCAATAACAAAAGCAGCTAACGCGCTCAACCACGCCCAGAAACTAAAGTGGAAATGGGCCGGCCATGTCGCGAGGCTAAAAGACCAGAGATGGACTATAAGAGCCACTCTATGGCGCGGTCCGACAGGCAATCGGAGCAGGGGAAGACCTTTGGCACGTTGGGAAGACGACATCAAAGGGACTGCCGGCTCGCTCTGGAATGAAGTGGCACAGGACAGAGACACGTGGTCTTCCTTGGAGGAGGCCTTCACCCGCACGGGGGTTCTTGCAGGCCAGTTTTAATTCTAATAACTAGTGTATAATATCATTTTCACCTCACCGGCTCGAAAAGGCTTGCTTTATCGCTCAAAATCTGCGCCCAAAAGTCCATTTTATCCGCTAGCGTGGAAAGAATTTTTGAATTTGGAACGTGACGGTCGATCGCGTGACCTAACTTTTTTTCTATACAGAATGAGAGGTGCGTTCAGAAACTGATGGTGTTATGCCAATAATAAATTGTTATTATTTAGATAAAATAAAATGAATAATACTTATTCTCTCTTAATTAAGTAGGTACATACGAAATATTAACATTTAGATTGACATAAGGATAAAATACGAATAAATAATTTTAGAATGTCGATTTATTTTTCTGAAAATTTCGCTTTTTCCAAATTTGGAACGCACCGTTTGAAAAGTTAATTTAAGAAAAAACTCATATACATTTAATTTTGTTTAGTTCTAAAGCTACAGACAGTAAAACCAAAATAATGGTGGTTATTTATAGATTTTAGTGCAGAAGATATATATAGATATATATATGAATTTTGATGCCTGCTAAGTTAGCGGAAAAAGTGAAATAAGCGTATTTGAGTCTTAGTTTAAACCGTGATTACCCAACAATAGGTACTTTGACTTTTTAGTGTAGGTAAGCGTGAGGTTATTTAAAGATGCAAAAATATTTATGTTACATTTAATAATTATAAAATGCTAGATCTTGATGAGATGTAAACAAACCTTTATTGGAAATTCGTATAAGGTCCAAATTACTTCCATTACATTTACTTACCTACAATTTTCCTCGCGGTGGTGAGGTGAAAAATTGTGTGTTTCGCTCGGCAGCAAAATTGTTTGGCGTCTCGTGCCTTGAAAGCCTCGCTATGCTCAGGATTGTACTTTTGAACCATTCGCTTCGCTCATGGTTCAATTTTACAATCCTTCGCTAGCTCGGCTTTCAATACTAAGCACTTGCGCCAAACAACAACTTTGCAGCCTTGCATAACAAATAACTATTAATTTTAAGTTTTTACTAACTAACAATAAGTTAAAATAAGATTCTGTATTCTGCAAGAAATAAAAGGCTTTTTTATTTTTTGTTTATTTTTTAGATGCATAACTAGCGCCTTAAAATGGCCCCACAGAAAGGGTGCCATAGTAGGCGGGGCGTCAGAACGATGCCATGTTGTGCTGTAAAATGGTGTGCGTGGTTCCGACAAGCACAACAAAAAGATGGAATCACTTTTCCCAAGTAACTACAGCAATTAACATATTATTTAGATTTTATTGATATGATCACATTTTGTACAGGGATGGTATCGTGCCAATAGACATCAATACTTTTTAATAAGGTAAGCACAGACATCATAATTTTGGTATTTTTCTTTATCTAGTACCTGGGCGACCGAGTCCCACTCGGGTGAAAATAGAGCAAACTTATTTTGCCGGATATGAGACCCAGCTGGATACATTTTTCACCCCCGTAAACTCTTAAATTGCAAATTTCGTCGAAATCGTTGGTGCTGTTTTCAAGAAACATAGTTACACATATAATATAATTTAACAATATACGATACAATCTTTTGTTGACTCCACCATTGCGATCACCGTATTTGTTATCACGTCGAGTGTGAATTTCAGCTCGCTACCATAACTTTTTTTTCATCTTGAGCGTCTTAATAACCCAAACCAAATAACCCTATTCATGACTATTTTATGAATCTTGTAAATGATGTGGAAATTAGGTGATACGATTGACTAAATAAAACAATAAAAGCACGAAAATATTTTGTAATCGTTTGTATGGAAAGTTCATGGTAACGTTCCCCTTAACCCATCGTATGCTTAGACACCGATCCGTGCCAAGCATTTGAACATTGTTTTATACCTCAAAGTTATAATTTGATTGGGGGGCAATTTTGACATCGACATACGAGGGGTTAAGGTGTAATTGCTATACTTCACAGCCACAACGCGACTTAAAAAACTCACGACTCGCAGGTCACGTGTGAAGTCGAGAATGTTTCTTCAAACTACCCATTTCAGTAAAGTCCTTTAAACAAATATCACATGTGAAAGGTTTTAGGCCTGTGTGTATCCGCTCGTGCTTCCTCATGCTGTTCGAGTCAATGAACTTCTTCTCACAAATAGGGCAGGAATGGGGTTTCTCGCCAGTGTGTATTCGGTTGTGCATTTTTAAAGAGTGCAGAATTTTGAAACGCTTTCCGCATGTTTGGCAGGGGTAAGGACGGTCTCCAGTATGAATCCGCTCGTGTCTTCTCAAACTGCCCCATTCTGTAAACTCTCTTTTACACGTTTCGCACGCGTATGGCTTTTCCCCAGTGTGAACTCGTTCATGTCGTCTTAAATACAAAACATCTGAAAACTTCTTCTCGCATATGGCACAGGAAAACGGTTTCTCCCCAGTGTGCACACGCACGTGTCTCTGCAAGTCGACCGCTTTCGTAAACCGCTTGTCACAGATTTCACAACTGTATGGTTTTTCTCCAGTATGACTACGTTCGTGTACCTTCATCTGGTGCTGTTGCGCGAATCGCTTCGGACACATTTCGCAGGCGTAAGGTCTTTCTCCAGTATGGACGCGTGCATGCGTCTTCAATGAGCCCACTTGTGTAAATCCTTTATGACAGATATCACACTTATACGGTTTCTCTCCCGTGTGAATTATTCCATGTCTCTTCAAGTCACTCGGCTGCGAGAACTGTTTTTCGCATATCGGGCACGTGAAAGCTTTTTGTTCGCTGTGAGCTTGCTCGTGTCTCTTCAAATGGATCAGTTGGTTGAATCGTTTCTCGCACATGTTGCAGGGGAACGGTTTCTCTCCCGTGTGGAGTCGCATGTGGACCTTCAGCACGCTCGCTTTCTTGAACTTTTTGCCGCAGACTGCGCAAGAGGTGGGGTCGGTGTGCGCGCCTCGTGTCCCGGCTATAACAATACATAAATATTAGGGGACAATCTTGCACGAATCGAACTACCACCGTCAGCCCAATAAGGCCTGTGTCATGGGTGGATACTAGGCGACGATATATTTAACAGATATTAATACTAATAACATAGAACACATCCAATATTCAGAAACAAAGATTTATCCCCATCACACAAATATTTGCCCTTATTTAGGTACAGTCAGGGTAATAATGTACGCATTTAAATAAGGACATAAATATCTGTCAGTGTACATAACCCTGACTGTACAGATGCGAGTTAATGGCCGTCAGCTATCCGCCAGACTAAGTGCGAGTTGCACTGAACCGTATGTAGATGATCCTTAAAATCTGAATGTATAGAAAGCTTGACAAGTTTCTATGGAATGACAGTTGCCAGCCATATTTGCAATCGTACGTTGGTGCATCCCACCCTTAACGTTGATAGTACTTTATGTATATAATACGTACTATAAACGTTTATAAATCTACACTTCATCTCTCAGGAATCTCAATCTCATAGGAGTAGGCAGGGACCACTCCTTTCCACTTCACGTGAATCCTAAATACCTACCTTTTCCGATTCATCAACTCTCTCAGGCCTGCTCGATGGTATTTTTAGTCATCATCATCATATCAGCCGAAAGACGTCCACTGCTTGATATAGGCCTCCCCCAGTGTCACAATGGCCGGTGCTGCGCCACCCGCATCCAGCGGACTCCCGCGACCTTTACCAGGTCATTAGTCCACCTTGTGTTGTGACAGACATATTCTCTATCTACGAACATTGGTTAGGTCTTCCTCCAACATACATTAATATCCTAATACTCATATTTTGGATACATTATTAAATCAAACCTATCGTATTCTATCTTAAACTCTATTAGTCCTAATCACCCCAGAGGACGGGCTACGTCGAGAGTTAAGAGACCTACATTTGTCTCTAGCTGTGAAATCAATAAAGGCTCTGGGGAGAGCTTGTTATTCTTCGTCGTAAGCGTCCATAGGCGACGGTGTCCGCTCAACTCCCGGCCGGCCGGGTGCTCGCCACGGTTGCAGAATAAAAAACACTTTTCTTAGTTCCGCCCCATTTAAACAAAAAAGCTTCACAGATAATCAGTTACGCGCTTACTTCGGCTGCCTCTTATGTTATCTGGAATTAACTATAGAGGACGCTGCGCCAAAAAAAAACTTAGTCGCAGTATTTTTCGCAAACTGAGCTGCTACAGCGAAACGCCTACTTCACTCGTTCGTATGGCGGTCATCACACCGCAGCCGCAGCCGCACCTCGCTGCGGCGTGCAGGGCGCTGTATACCTGTACGGGCGCTGTGTACCTCAGTTTGTATATAAACTCCGCTCGGTACAGCCGCCATCAGATATATCGGAGCAGCCAAAGTGCTCACATCTGAACACGTCTGTATTGTCGAGGCATTAGAGACGCATGTAGATATTTGTGAGCACTTTGGCCGCCGGCTGGCGATATATCTGATGGCGACTGTACCTCACACTGCGCGCGGCTCCGCAGTCCGCACGCCGCAGCGGACGGCGGCAGTGTGATGACTGCGTATAGGTATATCTATCTCTATCGTACTTGCGTATGCTAGCGACCGAGTGGGAGCTGCTTGAATGACGTCTTCGAGGCAGTCGGGTAAAAAGCGCAAAAAAATTACCTCCTATCGACCCGATGGTGAGAGTAGGCCAACAGCGTGTGTCCGAATGTCGCTCCTGCTGCTCCGTCTCGCTCTCGCACGAGCCTGCGTTCTTGCTCTCGCCCTCGGTCTCCTCCTGCACATTTTCTTCCGACTCTGATTCCAACTTGACATCTACTGTCAAAAATGGAGCTAACGTTACTTACATTCAAGTGCAAAAATATAAATATCTACGAGTATATAATTAATTTTTGTTTTTAAGCAGTAACGCTGCTTACGGAAATTAAAAATTTCATTTATTTTTGAGTATATAATTCTAAGTAATTACAACTTAAAAAAACCCCGACATTTTCATTTCAAAGTCCAATATCTCAAAAACGCAGTGGCGGTACTGCCATACAAGCTCAAAAGCCGGGCTTGCCTTTCAAAACTCATTATCGATCAAAAATCAAAGGTAATGAGAGCACGAACTATTTCCATTCACACTGTTTCGCGCTCTCATTGCATTTTTCAAATTTATTACCTACATCGTGGTACAAAATTCGACCGCGCACCGCCGGCCGGCCGGCAGCACTATCGCTGTGACGACGAGCCGAAATCGCTTGAGACAGGCACACGGCTAGTCATCTCACTCGCACGCGTTGGCTTGCAAGCGGGCTTCTATTCTAGCTATCTATGTCTCTTTCTTACCCATGAAGACTGCCTATAATAATGCGACATAAGTGTTTATAGGTTCATATAGCAAATAGTACGAGATTTTAAGCCCTGCATGCGTATGAAGTTGTACACAAGTCTAGTAAAATGTGAAATTCGCGCGTGCGCCGTGATGAGTCAGATGAGTGTGATGATGGCCAACTTGTAGTTTCAAGTTTCAATTTTAATTACTTTTGTTTGTTGTTTATTTTAGCGGTCATTAAGTATTTTGTTTGCTGTGTTGCTGTTTAATCGGATTTACAATGGAGGAAGTAGTTCCTTGTGATTGTGATAATTAAAAGTGTGTGCAAGTTTTGCTTGGCGAGGGAAAGGTAAACTCTTTAAACTTTGCTCAGAAGAAACAACTAATTTGATCGCCAGGTTTTGCCGCCTGATTTGTGTATTTCTCAGAGTAGTCAATCCGTAAATCGCATAAAAGACATTTTAATAAATCAAGGTACAACTCATTGGTAAAATATATCTAGTAGTAGCATGCCTTCAGTGTGTTTTGGTGAGCTCGTCCTCGCTAGCAAGTGCATATGCAACTGAAGATTGATCAATAATGAGGCAAGAAGATGGATTTATCCACAATAACCATAAAAACTACAAAAACATATGTCTTGGCTTGCCCTATTCCGAAACCCTAGGCACGCCACTGCAAAAACGGTTAAACAGATTTTCATGAAACATGTTAGAACACTCGGGATAAAATTACCTATGACACAAAAAACCGCACCAAAATCGGTCCATCCGTTTGGGAGCTAAGATACCACAGACGTGCCACAGACAGATACACAGACAGATATGTTAAACTTATAACACCCCTCTCTTTGCGTCGGGGGTTAAAAATGTGGGTGCACACTGTCTGCATACAGCTTACTCATAAATATGTCCCGTCACGCTTGTGTCATTAAGGTTTCGGTACATATTTGTGAGAGGACCACATTCATAACATTTATGAAATGGATACATATTTTTGTACTTGACTGTTGGCCCAATAATTCCCGTCCACTTTGTTTCTTTTTTTAACTCGTGCATAAAGAGAGGCGGAAAGATACGTTGTTGTGAATTATTGGGTTGTTCACTATAGGGACCCTTCAGGCGACTTAGAAAATTCTAACCGTCCATTTGCACGCACATTTAACGCCAAACCGCAATGAGAACTAGTCTCCCTTCTAGACGGGTCAGGTGGTAGGCACTTCCGCAAAAACTAGTGCCTACGCCAATTCTTGGGATTAAATAGCCGATCAAGACAACTTCTCGTTCAGCTCTCCGAGAGGAAAGCTGTTTTATAGCATCTATCTATGGGTACCATTTCGGAACCGAGTTGTGACGACGACCAATGTGATGAAAATAATTTGTCATCCTCACATTTAATACAAGCTTTTATTTAACTTGCAATGTTCGTTTGTATGTATGTAAGTAAGTTGTCCGTCAAAATTTGCAATCCATTTTTCAATAACTTGCCATTATCTGATAATTCCGATTGAGCTAAAATTTTGGGTTAAGGTATTGTTTGGATGAAAATTCAATATGATGGTACCATCGAGCTGATCTGATGATAAAAACAGAAGGTGGCCATGGGAACTGAGTTTAGGCTTGTTAGAATCGTCTCAATGAAGTAGTTGATGTCCGCATCCAGAAAAGTACAGTTGGCAATAAAAGCTTGTACCAAAAATGAGATTTTTGACAGTTTAGGGTTCCATAGTCAACAAGGAACCCTTATAGTTTCGCCATGTCCGTCTGTCTGTCCGTCCGTCCGTCTTCGGCTTAGCTCAGTAACCATTACAGCATTCTGAGTGGGCGTGTGCGCTGGCAGAGACTGCATGCAGTCATTGTTTAGTTAATGCTTTGTGTCATACTAACACTAGTAATAAGATTTTATTGTTTACTAACCATTTATGGACCTTAGTCTGAAATAAATGATTTTTATTTTTTATTACTACTAGAAAAGTGTGATTTGGCATGGGTATATATATCAATCACGCCGGATGAGGTGGAGGGCGCTCACGGGTGTGCTCTGCGACGCCGTATGCCGATAAAGACCAAAGGCAAGGTCTACAAAACAGCTGTGAGACCTCTATGGTGTATGACTGTATGGTGCTGAATGCTGGGCGATTAAACAAAGGCATGAACAAAAACTCCATGTTAATGAGATGAAGATGCTGAGATGGGCGGCTGGTGTGACGAGACTCCATAAAGTGCGTAACGAACACATCAGAGGAAGTTACAAGGTCACCCCCATCGCCGACAAGGTCAAGGAATCTCGCATGGGCATGTTATGAGACGCGACTAAGACCATGTCGTGAAGAAAGCCCTCGCACTACCGGACCGAACTACAAGAGAGGCAGAGGTCGCCCACTTGTTACATGGTGGTCCGCCATATCAAAGGACTTGAAACAAGCCCAGTTGAACACACAGACAACCCAGGATCGACCAACCTGACGCATGAGAATGAGGTAGAATGCATGAGAAGGAGTACATTAAAATCAATAAAAACATTTTTTTTTGTACACCCTAGGTACCGCCTAAAGCAGGGATGTATTTTTTTTTTCTCGTTAAACCCACGGTATGGGGTGCGAGATAACTACTATAATAACAACTATGAAGACACTAAATAATAATAATAATAATAATAATTCAGATGTACTCTTCGAGTAATTGATCCATGGATTTAAAATACAACATAACAACAATAATAATAAGACGTTTATTCACATAATTTGCATACATCAATATATAAACACAGAAACATATTAAAAGGAACACAATATGACTAAGTGTTGGTTGCACCAAACCGTCTGTTATTTTGTAACTGGTGTTTGATTAAAATCTAAATGTATGGAAAGTTTGTCAAGTCTATGGAATGACAGCGCCACATTTAAGGTTGATCGGTCTGTTGTCGTAAGTTGATCGGTCTGTTGTCGTAAGTTGATCGGTCTGTTGTCGTAAGTTGATCGGTCTGTTGTCGTAAGTTGCAACCCAACCTTAATCTTGAGAGTAATGAGACTAGCGCAACTCGCGCTTGAATGAGAATTTTCTCTGAGCCTGTAGCATGATAAAGGGGAGACGATTTCACAGTCGGATAGACTGCACAGTCAAGGAACCAGACAGAATTGGAACGGTAATGAGGTGTTTTTAAATTAATAGTCTGTCTACTACCTAACCTGCAATTACATATTAAATTAAAGCAATCATTCTGTTTTTTCGTCAGACACATGACTGGACTCACCATCGTCCTCATCTTCCAACCACTCTGTCTCCATGTCGCTATTTTCACCGGCGTTCGTAAACATCGCGACGGTCAGTGTTAGGCGATCTTACACGGTTAACCGTTGCATAATCACGACTAGATATAAGTGTCACAAGTTACTGTACGTTTCTAAAGTAGGTAACTTTATATATTTGGATCAAAAAATAACGACTTATCGAACAAAATAATAATATCATACTTCTATTAAAACCACAACGCAAAGGTCGCAAAGCCAGCTTGAGCTGTAATCACCACAGACTCATAAGAGATACTACGGCTGTAATGTAAAATGTATGACACGAATGACAGATGATATGATAGATTCGAATGACATTGACAGAAAAGAGATCAGTGTTACCAAGAGACAATAATGCACAGCCAAATAATGTACAGCATGTGTACAGTCGAACCATCCAAGTCCACTTTTTCGAATGCAGACTATTGGGCCGTATATTATCATCACTATAGAGGGCATTATACAACTAGCAATTTGTCACAACAACCTAGTCACGCAACTATAAGAAAAAAGCGGCCAGGTGCGTGTCGGGCCACGCGTGGTATAGGGTTCCGTGGTTACCTCTTTGTCTTTGTTACAATGACACGTGCGCGCCTACTAAATGGTGCGGTTGCGTCGGCCGAATTTGTACGAAAGGTATACATTAAGTTGGTATTTACTCGGTAACTATAACACTAATTATGCCCAATTAGCCGCGACAGTTAATAAACGGGCGTAAGACCCTTATTTGTTATACATTTAATCCTTGTTTGCATTACATACACCATACACCCTTAGATCCCTCATAGTACCCCTGAGTTAGTATGGAAACCTCCATCAAGCCCTAAGAGGCGGAGGATTTGGGTGTTGCTCAAAACACACATCACACACAATTGTAGCTTTTTCGAGTTTTTTAATAGGTTGAGCGCAAGCGACGGGTATATTTTGTGCACTGAGGTTAGAGGTGGGGGGAGCGGAAGGGTTGTCGGATATGGTGTGTAATAGGATGCGTTCATAATGTGTGATTTAATATACATAAAAAATATAAAGTAAATGAGTTAAAATTAATTGTAATATGTATTGGCGCAGCCATAGTTAATTTAAGATTTTGTAGCGATATAAAATATATTTTTATGTTTTGAGTTATAATTTAATGTCTACCTTATTTGAACAAAAAATATATTAAAAAAAATTGACGTCAATTATTTCAGTAACCAATTTTATCTGTAAGAAGGTATGAAATCCGAAGAACGGAACGTATTTTTTTACTCTTGTCAAGTCTTGATATTGACAATTTGAATTTATCGGCATTTTAGGCCAGCCACACTCTGGTGCGGCCTGCGGTGGCGGACAAGTTTACCATTGTCCGCCGTGGCCAGGCCGCGCCAGTGTGATGCATGCCTTTATCAGGTTGGTGGGACTTCCGCTTCAGGCGCTCTGGTTGCTAGATTTGAACCCACTATCACAAGATTGGTAGTCAATAATTTATTCTCTACACCATTGAGTCATATGACAATGATAACGAAATTAAGGTAATATAAGCCAGTTATCTTATCAAGATAACCATAAATATTTCTGAACGCTTTTATTTAACTTGCAATGTATGTTTCTCAGTATGTTCGTTTAGGTCAAATCTTGCAAGCTAAATTAGAATTGCTTTTTATTTTAATGCTCAATTTGAACAATATTAAATTTTATACTTTTTTATAACGAAACAAATTATTTAATGAAATATTTTTGTTTATCCTGTCGGGGGCTACAGACGAAGATGGTTTATTTTTCCATTATATTCTTTGTCTCGGTATCATATCGTTTAATAATAAATTTTAGAATTCGTGTTGAAGAATGTACGCCATCTATCTTATTTTTGTATAAATTTCCTGTGCATCGTGCATGCGTAGTAACCTCGTTCTTTACTGTCACGGTTGGTGACGCGACGTGAGCGGAACGCGTGTTTGTGTGTGTAACATGTATAAATACGAGACTTTTAATGCGGGGTGCAGGGCGCGGGCGGGTGTTAGGGCGTGGCCTAAAATACCTTATGTTGTCGCTTGGCAGGGCCTTAAGCCGGTTTGTATCACTCGCACTCCCACTCGCAATACAATGGAATCGGATCGTACAACTGAATGCAAATATTGCGAGTCACGAGTCACTCCAACTCGCTTACGAATACGAGTTACGAGCGGATACGGATAAGAAAGCCGCGAACCAAACGCCATGCGGCCGTGCCACGCCATCCCCATCCCAATCCTCCGAATGATGCGGATACGAATCAACTCGCAATCTGGGGCGAGTTGATTCGAATCATCCGAGTTGGAAAAATTTCAACTCGTATACTTAAAGTAGCAGGATAGGGCTGAGCTGTAGGCTACTACCGGGGTTCACAGGCGGCGGATAGTGGAATGGCCATCAGATATGATGGTTAGCTGCGAATATACTGAATAAGCAGTCCCCGACCACGCAGCGGCAGGGTTATCAGGATTTAGTGGGTAGGCTTGTAGGAGGGGCTACTCTATAAAAAGCTACAATATCCGACGACGATTCTGTGACGTGGCGAGTAGTTGCCGCCATTAAATAAGCAATCCTCTAGTGTCAGGCAGCAGTAGCACTAGTACCGACTGGAGAACGAAGATAGGAATCTGGAAGGGCTCTTGTTTGGACATCACGGAGCGGGTGAACCTCGGTTCGTGTACTGCGGTGTGGAAGGCAAAACCACCACACTATGCTTCCTCAAAAAAGGAGTAATGGATTACTCCACCGACAAGAGCCAAGCTCTTAAATAAATGATGATGACTTAAAGTAGAATTTACTCAGTCAGCATGTTTTCCATAGGGAGACGCTACACGGGCCTGTATCGGCGGACGGCCAAGGAAGGTCACAGAACATCTAGCATGGAGTGACCTTGAGTTGGTCGCCGGCCGTGCTTCCGACATGCTGCCATAAACAACCTACTTAATTTGGGCAGGTCATGGTTTATTTGCCACAACTTCATACTAAATCAGTTGTAGCAAATAAAAAAACCGGTCAAGTGCGAGTCTCACTCGCGCACCGAGGGTTCTGCATAAACGTTCATACACCATTCCCATCACGTCACGACACGACCACATTCATTCTGGAACAATCTTAACAGCTATAGAAGAAGTTACCGTTGTGCAGCGCCATCTGCATTTTAGGTACTAAAAAATTGCATCCTAGTGTCGCCAAGTCGAGCTAAACGGCCGTACCACCATTTCCTCGAAGCAGTTCAGGCCATATTCAACATCCTGTAATATTGTGCTTCAGCGAGGGAATCTGTTCCTTCAGCTGTCAACACGGCGAATCCTCAAACATATCAAGGGTCGGCAACGCTCATGCCAACGCTCCTTCGGAGTTGCATGCGTCTATAGGCTGCGGTGTCCGCTTACCATCGGGCGGGCCGTACGCTTGTTTGCCACCGTCGTTGTATAAAATAAAATAGAAAATATAAAAAACTTAAATATATTGCAATGTCAGTCACGTTTCAGACATATGCAAACTGCTTATGTAAGTTTGTAATATGGTACAAATACATGCTATTACAGTTCCTGAAAATAGTAATAACAACGCAGGGACAGTTCACTATAGTATGTATAATAATATAAGTAATAAATAAATAAAAATAAAATCCGTTAATTTCAGACCATCAGATCAATATTATGTTATTTACAAACATTATTTGCAGTTGGTAAAATAACATGCCTATAAAAAGCCTATGCAAAAATATTATTCCCAGCTGATTTAATAATTTGTATGTATTGATATCACAATAACCTACAAGAAGAAGTGAGATCCCATAACATAAATATATTCTATGTATAAAATAGGCCAAGTCTCGAAACTTTTCCACCGTAAAAAGTTATGAGATAATGCGTAGAGCCAAGTCAGGCATTGATATTCATCTTTATTTGCTTGTTTAATAAAATTTTGTGACTTGGCAATCACATAATACTAGTTTTAGGTATGAAAAATTTATAAATGCAGTAAAGTTGTCTCCGAGCGTAACAAGCGTGTCACAATGCTGACGTTAGGTGCTGCTTTTGAATGTAAACTTTTGCTTAATGACTGGGGCGGGCGATTTTTCATGAATCCTTGAATGCAGTGTTTATTGTTTTTAAAAGCAAGGGAAAGTCTCCCTTGCACAGAATGTGCTATTTGCAATGTTTGGGGTGGTTGCCATCTGTGGTATCTCAATAAAACGCAGTAATTAATTAATGCTGGTTTAATTCACCCGGAGGTAAAACACGTTACAACGAGGATATAGAAAGAGAGAGATGAGACAGGTGGGACAGAGGGAAGTGAATGCTTAAGGTGCGTTCAGGATACCACACTCTCCCCCACCTATTATTTAACCTTTTAACATTTAAATATTTTAACCTTTTAACCACCATTGTCCAATATGTAGACAGATAAGACAACGAGTCTTATTAAGTGTCCCTTCATGTATTACACTCAGGTTAATACTGCAAGTTACTGAAGGTGGTTAAAAAGTCAATGCGTTTCTTAAATTACAAATGGACGTACAAACACACACATTTAACTTATGTTAATTCTAAAGACTGTGAGCAAGGTAACATTTGATTCACATGTCGCTTCCATTTCGACCCTTCCACCTCTATAACATAGCTTACCCCAGGTATAGAGTGGCCTATGATTAAACCCTGAACCCATGGCCTGCTACCCTTCCTGTAATCCTTGACCATGACTTTTTGTCCCAATTCAAATGTCGTTACCCTATTACCTTGATCTCTTTTCTCGACCTTCTCCCGAACTACATCAGATAGTGGCGGTGGTCGCAATAAACTGAACCTGTTCCTTATCTCCCTGCCCAACATTAACCGGGCTGGTGACACACCGGTCGTACGCTGGGGTGTGCTTCTGTAGTCTAACAAAAACAAATGAACGGCTGAGGCTATGCTATAGCCACTTTCTTTTATCTTTGTTATTGTGGACTTAAATGTTTCTACAAATCTCTCCGCTGCGCCATTAGTTGCTGGGTGATATGGAGGCGTCATTGTGTGTTTAATATGATTTAATTTACAAAATTCCTGGAATTCTTCACTTGTAAATGAACGACCATTATCTGTAACTAAATGCACGGGATATCCGAATCGTGAAACTAAACTTTTAAAAATTTCTATAGTACGAGTACTTGTGATATTTGGCATTTCATATACCTCTGGCCATTTTGAGTAACTATCGACTATAACTAAAAACATTTTATTGTAGAATGGACCTAAAAAGTCAGCGTGTATCCTATACCATGTTGATGGTGGTACAGGCCATGGTTTCTGCGTCTGCGTGGGTGTTTTGCCGTTTTGCAAGCATACTATACATTCTTTAGTTATATTAAAAAAAAAAAAAATTAAAATTATTTATTTTCGTAAAATATACATGTTTTTATAATCTAGGGGATGGTGCCGCCCGGTAAGCAAATGTTGCCTGTGTTGGGAGACACCGCTCTTCCTTAGGTTATTAATTGATACCCGAAAAATTATACGACTACTTAAGGTTACCAAAATAACTTACATAACAAAATCTAACTAACTGTAACTAGAGACAATAATATGAGGTAAAACTATAACTAACTAGGTTTAACAATGAGCAAAGGTTCATACCAGTAGTTGTGTGTGTGTGTGTGTGTGTGTGAGTGTGAGTGTGTGTGTGTGTGTGTATGTATGTGTTAGTGTGTGTGTGTGTGTGTGATGTGATGATGAAATGAGTGTGTGTGTGTCGCATATATGTTAATTTATCAGCTTTGTATATTTTCTATTTGCTCGTATGTTTTGGATTTAAGCCACTCTGTGATTATTTTTTTACAGTCATAGTATGGTTTTGGGTAAATGTTTAGGCATCTATTTACTTTGTTGTATATATGACCAGACTTTACATTGTACTGTGATCGTGCAAATTTAGTTTTAGTGTTTGCTATACTAGCAATGTTTATTATTTTTCTTTTGGTCTTGTAGTTAGCCTTGTATGGGAGTGTTTTATGTTTTTTTAGACATACTTGTAAAATATACAGCTTCCTCACTGACAAAACTTCACTATGTTGGTATAATAGTTCAGTGGGAAACCGTATTTTCTTGAAGTACATGATTTTCAAAAGAGCACGTTGGGCTCTCTCAAGGTCGATAAACCGAGATTTTATTATCTATTTCTAAATCTAAATTAGGCCACCAAAAGTATGACCGCGCGATTTCTTTCATCCGAACAATTCCGAAATGACTTTTATGTAATTCAGCCACCACTGCCGGTCTTACCGCCTGTGGCACTAATACCCGATAGCCCCAAAATATGCAGCCTCTGTCTAAAGTTAATTCGTCTTTCCTATTATAAAACGGAAGTATTTCTTTATCTATATCTTTTTTTTCTGGCCAGCCATCTGTCAAGTATCTTATTGTTTTTGAAAAAATTATATCTTTTTGAGACTCTACTTGAATTGTCTTCCAATTCAATGTTTCCATTTCCGAATTGTTCGTATAGCAGACGGCACTAATGTTTCCATTTGTACATAGTGAGTGATTTTTTATTTCTTCACTTTCTTTTTCCACAGTTCTGGAAAGAAAATCGGCTGGGTTGTCGGATGACTTAATATGCCTAATCTTATAATTAAATGCAGAGAGGAAAATGGCGTAGTGTTGCAATCTTTTGGCAGCCATTTTCGGAATGCTTTTTGTCGGACCAAAAATTCGCACTAATGCTGCGTTATCTGTCTCCAGCTCGAATAAACGTCCATAAATGTAGTTTATTTTGTAATTCCAAAAACCACTGCCATTGCCTCTTTATCAATTGTTGTGTATCTTTGCTCAACTTCACTTCGTTTTTTACTCGCGAAGGCAATTGGTCTGATCACACCATTTTTATCCCTGTTTGACAGCACTGCACCGAGGCCTGTATCCGATGCATCACATGTTAGTATCAGTGGCAGTTCCGGATTGTAATGTCTTAAGTTACCCGCAGATGACAATTTCTTTTTAATAGTTATGAAAGCTTTGTCACACTCAGGTGTCCAATTAAATTTGCTTAATTTGGTGCAATCGTACAGTGGTGTCAATGTGGTAGCCATGTCCTTCAAGAAACGTGCGTAGTAGTTAATTTTACCCAAAAATGATTTTAGTAATGATAAATTTGTTGGAGTTTTTGCGTTTAACAAAGGTTCAATGTTGGACTGTATAACACTAATACCATTCTTGTTTACACTGTAACCAAAAACCTCTAGACTAGTTTTGAAGAATTTACATTTTTCAGGTTTCAACTTAAATTCACTTTCCTTTAATTTATTTAAGACTTTACATAAGGTTTCATAAGTATCAGATAGGCTCTTACCCTTAATATAAATATTGTCTATGAATACTATTGTGTTTGGAATGTTTTCCAGTTTTTGGTCATTAAACGCTGAAAAGCCCCCGGTCCCGAACTGACACCATATGGCAAGTAATTGTACTTAAATGTACCTGCCTCCGTGACAATGGTAGTACAATTTTGGCTTTCAGGACTAAGGGGGGCCTGCAGGTAGGCTTCTTTTAAGTCCAGTTCGCAGTAATATTCGCCATTTTTTAGGGTATTTAAAATGTCATCCACATGTGGTAACGGAAAATGGTCGATTTCGAGACTTGGGTTTACTGTTAACTTATAGTCACCACACAATCTAACCGAATTGTCCGGTTTCAGTATGGGTACCACGGGGGTTCCCCACTCACTTTGCAATACTGGGGTTATCCGACCATTACTTAACAATCTGGAAATTTCATTATTTACCTTTTCTTTTAATGCGAAAGGTACTCGCCTTACTGGTAAACATCTGGGTCTGGCATCTGGTTTGAGTTTCAATGATATAGCTTCACCCTTGAAGTTCCCCCAACCTGGGCTGAATATCTCTGCGAACTGGCTCTTTACAAGTTGTTCTGTATCTGAAACATTTTGCATAACATTAGTTCCAATATTAATGCTATTGTTTACTGTTGGAGGCCATAGTTTTAACTCATGTAACCAGTCTCGTCCAATCACTCTAGGTGCATTATTTTTTACTACAAAAACATTTAATTTTTTAGTCTCCTTGTTGAATGACACTGTCAAATTTTTTAAAATACCTATTGGTTTGGTTATACTTTGGTCAAAATTTTTAAATAACACATTACACTCTTGTAGTTCAAATTGGTGGAAATATGTATTTTTATCATTTAATGACATAACTGTTACCTCAGAACCTGTATCCAATTCAAATTCTAGCTCCTGACCACAAACCTGTACTTTAATATAATGAGGTGGTATTCTACTTACACCGACCCTGTATGTCTTCTCACAGTAATCTTCTTCAAATAGCTTTTTAATTGCACTTTCTGCCTCTTCTGTTTCTTCTTCACTAGCCTTTTCTTCCAGCACCTTAATCTGACGCTTGTTGCACATTCTATAAATATGCCCTTGTTAGCCACATTCACTGCAAAATTTTCTGATTAAACGGCATTCTGCCTTAATGTGGTTATTGTTTCCACAGCAAAAACATACTGATGTTTGCTGTTTACTTCTAGAGCTGGTTTGCTTATGTTTAGGCCACATACCCGTGCTTTTTGGTTTTTGTCGATTGTAAAATATATTTTCAGTCCTTTCATTTGGCCCATGTGTGTGCAGCAGGGCTGCTTCTACCGTTCTGCTCACTTGTAAGCATTTTTCCAAAGACAATTCCACTTCGCTTTTCATAAGCTCATACTTAATTACTTTAAAAGACACACCTTCCATAAACTTTTCTTTTATTTGATCCTCTGGATCTTTGAACTGGCACTTCCCAGCCAATTTTCGCAATTCCAATAAGTATTCTTCTATTTTCTCATTTGGTAATTGATTTCTTTTACGAAACTCTGCCCTTTCCACAGCCGTTGATAGAACTTTTACATATTTTTCCTTGAGTTTTTTACACAACTCTTCATAGGTTGATTTAGCTGGTTTTAGTGGTGAACACAGATAGGTTAATGTTTCAAACACTTTTGGAGATAACTTTGTTAATAACAGGGGTACCCTTTTGCTGTCGTCAATTTCATTGATTGCTATGAAACATTCGAGTTGTTGTTCAAATACCTCCCAGTTTTCTCCATCAAATTGCTTCATTTCTCCACACCACATTTTTGAGGTTTTTTGTTGTAAGGGTATTTGTTGAGATGACTCTGCTGCTGCTTTGGTTTTATAAAAATCACTCAGGAGTTTTCTCAAACCATCCAAGTTTGTGTCTGTTGGGAATCTGATGTTTTCCTCCTCTAATAGTTGGTGTAATTCTTGCTTGGAACACTTATAAATGTAAGTTCTTTTTCCCGACTTTATTAATGTTATCTTATCCTTTAATTGTTCCGAAATTTCATTCTCTTCAGAGTCTTCTATTTTTTTAGATACTGACATAACCTCCAAAACGATGTCACATTCTCGTAAACAAGTATGAAGTAGTCTGCAGTTGTCGCTGTTGGTACGGTACTTCCAATATGGCTGCACTCGTAATTGATGATTTATAGCCAACTTCACTTCCCTGACCGCTTTTTATTTTCACTGATTTGTACTGCTAATTTAATATATTTCTGCTCAATTTATATCTCACTTTGTGCTTTAGGTTCTAGTACTCGTCGCCAGTTGTGGTATCTCAATAAAACGCAGTAATTAATTAATGCTGGTTTAATTCACCCGGAGGTAAAACACGTTACAACGAGGATATAGAAAGAGAGAGATGAGACAGGTGGGACAGAGGGAAGTGAATGCTTAAGGTGCGTTCAGGATACCACACCATCCATGTGGCATTCGATTTTTCCGCCCTGTATATTTGTATGTGCAATGTTATCCTAAAGGTAACCATTTGTTAGTTGTAAGTTGTTTTTACTGTACATAGTTAAGTATTCTGGTTTCTCGGCGTATTGGTTCGCTGTAAGGTCGTGGAAACTAATTAAATAATAAATAAATAAATTAATCAAATGTACAAAAAAAAGATGGAATACTATTTCAGATATAAATATAATTTTGCTTTAATTATCTGTAGAATAAACGTTTTCATTTACATCGAAAACCAAGCATGGATTACCAAATTGATTTAAAATAATACCTGACGGCTGGCTTCTTCTGAAGTTCTAAGTGTCAGCGTATTTCAGGTACAGAACAGACTCCTGCCGTCATATTTTGTATGAAGTTACAAGCACATATAATACTTCGTTGTATTTGTTTTGCGGATTGCAACATTGCTTACTCCATCCGATAATAACCTTGTGTCAACCTTGCTAAAGTTATTTAATACTGATCAAATTTAGTATGCGTGCGTGCGATTTTAGTAATATTTTATATACAAGTCTCTCAAAAGTCAACGTTAAGCCGCAAACGGGTAATATGCCCAGTAATACCAGATAGTAAAATAATTTTCTGTCAAAAAAATCATTGGTATACCGCCATCAACTACTCGTTGACACGATTCTAACGAGCCCTAACTCAACGGGGTTACGTCTGGTAAATACTGAATTCCCATGGCCACCTTCTGTCTCCGTCATCAGATCAGCTCGATGGCACCATAATATTGAATTGTCATCAGGGACCCGCCCACCCCTTCCCAGAAAAAAGCCTTTCAAAGGGTTAGTCGTTCGTTTAATAGCCCAAATCACTTGCTGCCTTTTATTTATTGAAAACTCATTCATTTAACTTAGCCGTATGAAGGGGTTTCCCTAACGGGGCGCTACCGCTACTGATAGAAAAACCCTTTCGAAAGGCTTTTTAAAGGGTTGAAGCGCTTAATCGTATTGGAAGCGCTTTAAAAGCCAAATGAATGGGTATTGAGGAGCATCGGCTTTGGTAAGCAAAGCATTATGAAAAACCCTTTCAAAAACCCTCGAAGGGGATACCGGGCGGGTCCCTGATTGTCATCCACTCTATACTTAAACCCAAAATTTCAGCTTAATCAGCCAAATTTCTGCTCAAGCAAGTTCTGCTTCAGAATTGAGTTGCAAGATTCCACCAGAAAAAAACATAGTTACATGCATGCATTGCATCCTCCTAGCATTGTTCCCGGTAATGCCCCTAAAAAAGCCCGGGGTCCGCTTTGACACCTAACCCCAAGATTTGGCATAAACATACTTATATACATAAATAAATACTTAAATATATAGAAAACGTACGTGATTCAAGAACAAATATTCGTATTCATCACACAAATAAATGCCGTTACCGGGATTCGAGCCCGGGACCTCTAGTTTCGTAGGCAGGGTCACTACCAACTAAGCTAAGCCGGTCGTCAGCTTGGGAAATATAGAAAGGGAAACTACATGATCCGTTTTTGGCTTGACGTTGACGTTGGGACGCTTGGTATATGTCGCCTCGTCTATGTATTGGAGCTCGGAATGCCCGAACTCTCCTTGTCACTGGCGGGCGAGTGTGCAGGTGTAATTTCAGCTTCGCAAGCTATATGGCTGTCACCAGGGTCGCCGTCGCCAGCGGCGACCATATATTCGACCCCCGCCGAATCTGGAAGAATTTGCTCCGGAAGATGCTCTGAAATTGTCTCCTGACATTCTTTAAAACTTAGTGCTTTATAGTGGGTCCGTCTATGTTTGTTCAAGCAGCCCAGCTCTGTGAACGCTCTCTCGCACACTTCACACGTGTATGGTTTTTCTCCGGTGTGTATCCGCTCGTGCCGCTTTAAAGTGCCTGATTCCGAGAACTTCTTATGACAGACTTCGCATTCGTAGGGCTTCTCTCCGGTATGAGTCCGTTCGTGCACCTTCAACGAGCCTAATTGTGCGAACCCCTTCTGGCATACGTTGCACGTGTATGGTTTCTCGTTCGTGTGTATCCGCCCGTGCCTCTTCAGAGTGCTTAAATCGCCGAATTTCTTTTCACATCTTTTGCAGGAATATGGTTTCTCTCCCGTGTGTATGCGTTGGTGTATCTTCAAGGAGTCCAACAATGTGAAGTCCTTCTTGCACATGTCACAGGTGTACGGTTTTTCTCCCGTGTGGATACGGACGTGCTTCTTCAGATGGCTCATTTGGGTGAAGCCCTTCTGGCACGTTTCGCAGCGATAGGGCTTCTCCCCAGTGTGTATTCGCATGTGTTCCTTCAGCTTGCTCAGCGAGGCGACCTTTCGGTGGCAGATCTCGCACTCGCTGGGCTGCGGCGGGGGCTGCGGGCGCCGCGTGCTAGTTCCTGCGGATAAATACCAGCTAGAGGACAATCTAACACATTTCAGTGAAAAAGATCGAAAGCGTGAACTTTTCACACAGACATTTTATGAACTACATTACTCAATTTCATTTTTAGGGCTCCAAAACCAAAATGGTATTAGCGGTACTCTTATAGTTTCGAAATTTCCGTCTTTCCGTATGTCACAAGCATTTAACTCTAAATCTATAAGGTGTATTTGAATGAAATTTTAATGATTTTGTCAACCGCTAACAAAATCATTCCAATTTCATTCAAATTACACCTTAAAGTTTTTGAGTAAAATGCCTGTGAGATGTGAGCACGTGGTTGTGCAATAAAATGTTAAAGACACATGTTTTTGGGGGGCACTCCATGCAAGTCAAAAAGACCGGGTGTCACACCGGGAGTGCCGGCAGAAGTGAAAACTCAATGACATTGTAACAGTTTTTCGATCGGGTCGCGTGTCCGTCTTACGAATTTTCAATCTGTCGAATCTTACGGTCACGTGACCTGTTGCGAGTTTAACATTTTTTCCCCATCACAAAAGTGCATAGCAACGCTAAAGCAGTTGTCACTTCAAAAATATCAAATGTAATCAATCAATCGATAGGTATTTAAAACAAACAGGGTTTTTTTAATTAAAAGAATATCCTACTTCGATGATAATCGCTCCAACATTCACAAAAAATGTCGTCTTGAAATTATCCTAATAAACGACAAGCGACAGCGTAATAATGGCGTCTGATACCTTGTATTTGTAATCGACACAATAGTGTACTCGTAATCTACACAATCTACACTAATCTACACTAATATTATAAAGAGGAAAGATTTCGTTGTTTGTTTGTTTGTATTGAATAGGTTCCGAAACTACTGGACCAATTTGAAAAAATCTTTTACCATTTGAAGCCGACATTATCCCTGATGAACATAGGCTACTTTTTACCGCGGGATGCTTCATTCCTACGGGAAAACGGAAAACTAACCGTGCGAAGCCGGGCCGGCCATGTTAAGTATAAGTTGGTGTAATAGGACAGCTCTGGTGGACACGCACCTTTACCTCTAGTCCCCCGCGCCCCCCCGCCTCCTCCCCGCGCCGCGGTCTCGCTCGCGCGCAAGCGTGCCGTCCCGCTCTCCGCGCGCTGCTCGCCCGCGTACTCGACCTCCACCTTGACGCACACTGTAACAACGGGGAGCGGTTATTTGTCACATTACAGGTAAAAGCTCACAATTGTAGAGACACGACAGTAAATTTGCTTCGGGCTTATTGCCGAGCAGAGCAAGTTTGATAATGTGCTACCTTTCTTTTTTTAGGGTTCCGTAGTCAACAAGGAACCCTTACTACTAGAAAATTGTGATTCGGCATGGGTATAATATAAATCAATCACGCCGAAAAAACAGTAGAATGAAATCTTGGATCTCTCGGATGTAAGATTTTTTCTCGTTTAACCCACAGCGTGGGGTATCGTTGGATAGCTTGTTCGAAAACATTATGGGTTTTCAAAACCATTTTTCAACTCAGTGATTCGTTTGCGAGATGTTGGGCTTTAGAGCCTTAATACAAAGACCGACACATACAGCGCGATCATGATATTTCTCACCCCCCTTGTCACTCAATCGGGAGCTCAAAAAGTTTTTTTTAATTATTTTATTTATTTATTAAAAACTAGTGTCCGACCGAAGTTTCGGTTTCGGTTTCGGCCAATTTCGGCAAAAAAAGTGATTTTGGGTCGAAGTTTCGGTTTCGGCCAGAATCCGGCCGGGCCAAAATTACTTCGCGGCCTCTCGCATCGGCAGCGTTCGGCTTAATTCGGGCGCGCTCGGCCGGGTAGGTATAGGTAATGCATCGGCGGCCGGCTCAGCCGGGACCAGCGACAATAGTAGGTATGCATGCAGTTTGTGGCGCTTGTTTGTGAGCCACGTGGCGCGCGACAAAACATGGTGTGTTGTTTATTTATTAAATTATTATTTACTTTTTAGAATCTGTTACTGCATTTTATGCTGTGATTAATGAATAATACGTTTGATATTAGGATTGTGAATTTAGTTTAACGTGATAAGAAAAGCTTGTTTGTTTTGAATACTATAATACCTATGCCGCGATTTAGTGAAGTGTTGATAACTGCAGTAAAAGAATACCTTATTAACCCTATTACTATCCCTTACATATGTAGGTAGGTATGTTATTTTAAATAACTAGTAAATAACTTAACTTCTAAAGTTAGAAATAGCAGATATACAGGGTGTTTGCTCCATCGTTTGCCAAATTAAAACGGCAGGTAGGGTGGTTCATTAGCTATCTTTTACGGTCTCCAAAAAAAAATTGTGTCCACTGGTTTTTTTTTTGTATTCTTTTAAAATAATTTTGAATTTTTTTATATGTTTACGCGTTTCAACTCGCATAAAAAAAAACAAGGAAGTGGTAGAGCCAATTTTTTTGTTTTATTTTAATGTGTAGTGTTGTACGGCTCCATCAAAGTCAAATTTATTGGCAAGTAACGTCTACTTATTTTTTTATGAACCCCCAAAAAAAAAAATAAGATTCAAGAAGTTCGTCTTGGGTAACTTTGATTAGCAATTTAAATAAAAACTAAAAGTTGCAATGTCCTTAAAATTCTTTTAAAAAGTTCCTTAGTCTGTCCTCTTTCTAATGATGTGCAATTATGGCAAAAAACCTTCAACCAACTTCATGAATTTGCCAATTTTGTGTAAGGGACGCACTAGCCTTGTAACCAGCAAGCGATAAAAAACATACTTTCGCTAAATACGAGTAGTAGATAAGGAAGACTTGCAGATTGACGACTATCATACGAACGCACGCGTAGCATCTGAAAGGCAACCGCGAAACGAAAACGAATTTCGTTCGCTATCTCCCTCTCTGTCGCTCGAAGATGCAAGTGCGACAGAGAGGGAGATACATCTGGGTTTGTAACCAAATTTCCTCTTTAATAACGACGAATGTGGGATAAATCTTTATGTTTAAGTTAGAAATAGCAGATATACAGGGTGTTTGCTCCATCGATTGCCAAATTAAAACGGCAGGTAGGGTGGTTCATTAGCTATCTTTTACGGTCTCCAAAAAAAAATTGTGTCCACTGGTTTTTTTTTCGTATTTTTTTAAAATAATTTTGAAATTTTCTATATGTTTACGCGTTTCAACTCGCATAAAAAAAAACAAGGAAGTGGTAGAGCCAACATTTTTGTTTTATTTTAATGTGTAGTGTTGTACGGCTCCATCAAAGTCAAATGTATTGGCAAGTAACGTCTATTTATTTTTTTATGAACCCTCAAAAAAAAATTAAGATTCAAGAATTTCGTCTTGGGTAACTTTGATTAGCAATGTAAAAAAAAACTAAAAATGGCAATGTTCTTAAAATTCTTTTAAAAAGTTCCTTAGTCTATCCTCTTTCTAATGATGTGCAATTATGGCAAAAAACCTTCAACCAACTTTATTAATTTGCCAATTTTGTGTAAGGGACACACTAGGCTCGTAACCGCCAAGCGATAAAAAACATAAGGTAAGCAAGACTTGCAGATTGACGACTATCATACGACCGCACGCGTAGCATTTGAAAGGCTACCGCGAAACGAAAACGAATTTCGTTCGCTATCTCCCTCTGTGTCGCTCGAAGTTGCAAGTGCGACAGAGAGGGAGATACATCTGGGTTTGTAACCAAATTTCCTCTTTAATAAGGACGAATGTGGGATAAATCTTTATGAATTACTGAAATCATTATCCAGATTCTTATTTAAAAAAAAAAAAAATCTCAATCACGATTGGCCTGTGGGCACAACAGCTACTAATTGACACAACTCAATTAAAAAAAAGGAACGCCGCGAATTTTCACTCTTCTAATCTCAAAAAGTTTTTTAGTTTTGTTACTTTTTCTGTTAATCGTACTTATGGTTACTTACTTTACTTCATTGATGTTCAAATTCCCAGTTTCGCGTAAGCGTCGGTAAGTGTTTTGAAACGTGTTGCGGGTTGGTGAGCGTCTATTAGGGAATCTTTCCTGGTACATTCTTTGCGCAGTTCGTCCAACACCATTAGCTTTTCCGTATGCCTTCAAATGTCCGCATATTCGTCATTCGTGAATGTAGCCATTATCAAATAACCAAAACAAAACAATAACAAGATTAACAGAAACAGTAACAAAACCAAAGAACTTTTTTAGATTAGAAGAGTGAAAATTCGCGGCATTGCATTTTTTTAATGAGTTGTGTCAATTACTAGCTGTTGTGCCCACAGGCCAATCGTGATTCAGAAAAAAAAGGTTTTCCTGCAAACAGGAATCTGGATAATGATTTCAGAAATTCATAAAGATTTATCCCACATTCGTCGTTATTAAAGAGGAAATTTGGTTACAAACCCAGATGTATCTCCCTCTCTGTCGCACTTGCATCTTCGAGCGACAGAGAGGGAGATAGCGAACGAAATTCGTTTTCGTTTCGCGGTTGCCTTTCAGATGCTACGCGTGCGTTCGTATGATAGTCGTCAATCTGCAAGTCTTCCTTATCTACTACTCGTATTTAGCGAAAGTATGTTTTTTATCGCTTGCTGGTTACAAGGCTAGTGCGTCCCTTACACAAAATTGGCAAATTCATGAAGTTGGTTGAAGGTTTTTTGCCATAATTGCACATCATTAGAAAGAGGACAGACTAAGGAACTTTTTAAAAGAATTTTAAGGACATTGCAACTTTTAGTTTTTATTTAAATTGCTAATCAAAGTTACCCAAGACGAACTTCTTGAATCTTATTTTTTTTTTTGGGGGTTCATAAAAAAATAAGTAGACGTTACTTGCCAATAAATTTGACTTTGATGGAGCCGTACAACACTACACATTAAAATAAAACAAAAAAATTGGCTCTACCACTTCCTTGTTTTTTTTTATGCGAGTTGAAACGCGTAAACATATAAAAAAATTCAAAATTATTTTAAAAGAATACAAAAAAAAACCAGTGGACAAAATTTTTTTTTGGAGGCCGTAAAAGATAGCTAATGACCCACCCTACCTGCCGTTTTAATTTGGCAAACGATGGAGCAAACACCCTGTATAACTTATTTATTTGCCGCAATGAATTGAAGACCTACTCTTACCACGTAATACCTACCTATTGACAGAAAAGTTAAATTTGTACGTTAGTCATAGTTATGCTAGGGTTGGTAAACAGAAAAGAAAAGTTAATACTCTTAAAACAATAATTAGATCGAATTTTAGTAACTTTTTTTTCTGTTCGTAAATATATAATAACTTGTAACTTTTTTGACAAAGCTGATTTATGTTAAAGTAGCATGAATGCTGTGATTTCTCTTGCAATTGTTGACTTTGTCACACGAGGTATTATTCTAAAACTTTGTTTAAAGATCTCTGATTACAGTGATAATACTATAATTTACGTAAAAGTTGATTTATGTTTAAGCTGTGATTTATCTTACAATTGACTTTGTCCAGGGATTATATTAATTAGGTAACTTTTTTTAAAAGTTTAACGATTTGATTGGTTTAAAATTTCATAATTTACCTCTAATTATATCTATTTTCATAAAAATAAACGTTTTTTATTTTGTTTAACAAAAAAAGTAACTGTTCTCATATAACATACGTCCGGCATTGTTGCGACAGACATGTTCTAGCAAAATAAGTCGGACGAATGGGTAACTATTTTATTTATGTGACATTTTATATTGGTTTATTTTTTTTATATTGGTGTATTTTTCTAGGTGCATATGTTTATACTATTGGTGTGTCCGTAATTTCAGTTTTCTTTGCGTTACTTTTGTTTTTTTTTGCCATTTGTTGATGTAACTCTTATTTTAGCTGGCGAGCGATTGAGGCAGATTGCTCTTTAGTGTAATTAGTAGTTTGTTGATTTAGCTAGTAGCTTAGGTTCTTTTATTAATTATTTATATTTCTGTATATATATATCTATATATTTGTATTCAACCGTATTTACAATGTCGGACGTGTTTAATGCTAGTTTGGACAGCGAGTTTTTTTCACTCTCTTCTTCAAGTTTTTACGATTCCTTGAGTGACGCATCAGATATGCCTGATCTTAGTGAACGCTTGCACTGTACTTTTAAAACTTCTACTAAAAACTTCAATGTCGTTCATATAAATGCGCAGAGTGTGCCGGCTCATTACACTGAATTGCTTGCATCGTTCAGCTCCAATAACAATATACATGCAATTCTTATCTCCGAGTCATGGCTAAAGCCCTCTCTTCCTTCAACTTTATATCCCTTGCCTGGGTATATTCTGATTCGTAATGACAGGATTGGCCCTAGCGATGGCGGTTCGGGAACTGTGCGGGGCGGCGGTGTTGCCATATATATAAAAAGTAATTTCGCTTATCAAGTAGTTGCTCAGTCGCCATCAGTCTACTCGAACTCTTCCGAGTATCTTTTCTTAGACGTGACTTTACATCACTCCAAAGTTCTTCTTGGCGTTTTTTATAGCCCTTCATCTCAAATTAATTATTTTGATTCCCTCGAAAATGTTTTAGTCAATATTAGCCCTCAGTTTGATCACAGCATTATTATGGGTGACTTTAACACCTGTCTCCTTAAAAATGACCATCGCTCCGCTAAGCTCCGTTCTCTTGCAACTTCTATAAATCTAAGCGTGTTGCCACTTGATGCTACGCATTTTCCTCATAACGGCCCTCCTTCTCTTTTAGATCTCATTCTTACTACTTCTCCAAATCTGGTATCCCTCCACGGGCAATTCAATGCTGCAGGTTTCTCCAATCATGATTTAATTTACGCCTCTTTTAACATTCGTCCCCCGAAGAAGAGACAGAAGATAATCATGCGTAGAAATCTCCGCGATGTAAATCTGGAAGCGCTCTGGGATGATGTTTCACATGCTGATTGGAGCAGTGTAGGTCGTCATGACGATGTTAACATGAAAGTAGGGGCTTTCAATGCCATATTGCTTGCGATTTTTGATAAGCATGCTCCTTTGAAACCAACGCGAGTTAAACACTTTCCTGCACCGTGGCTCACGCCGGAGATCAAACAGTACATGGCCAAGCGCGATCGAGCTCGTATTAAGTTCCGGCTCGTTCCTTCGGACGAAAATCGCCAGAGGTATATTTCCATACGTAACTGCTGCAACAAAGTCTGTAGGGAAGCAAAACGCCTCCATATCCACAAATCAATAGAGGAGTGTCCCCCTTCTAAGTTGTGGAAATTTTTAAAGTCTCTTGGGGTCGGCAAAACTCAGCAATGTTCTTCCAATACTCTTGACATTGACGCTATTAACAAACATTTCAGCACGTCGCCGGTTACTCTTGACCCATCCATTAAGCAATCCACTCTTTCACTTCTTGCCAATATTACACACCCCGACCTATCTCCCTTTGAATTTGGTTTGATTTCACCGCAGGAGACGCTTGCCCTTCTCAAATCTATTAAGACGAAGGCAATCGGTGACGATGGCCTCAGTGTGGATATGCTTATGCTCGTGGCGGATTTTATTGTTCCTACCCTTTCGGATATTATAAATTTCTCCTTGTCCACTGGAACCTTTCCGGCATCGTGGAAGTATGCTCACGTAATTCCTCTCCCCAAAATCCCTAATGCTGTATCTTTCACTCAATACCGCCCTATTTCTATTCTCCCAGTTTTGTCAAAGATCATTGAACATTATGTTAATCGTCGTCTCCTTTCTCATCTTAACAGAAATTCTTTGTTTAATCCTTTCCAATCCGGATTCCGCCCCGGGCATAGCACGGTCACCGCTTTAGTTAACGTCACCGATGACATTCGTCTCAATATCGAGTCCAAAAAGCTCACTGTCCTTGTTCTTCTTGATTTTAGCAGTGCTTTTAATACGGTAGATTTTGATATTCTGCTAGGTATTCTCCGCTCTCTTAACATTTATGAAACTCCCTTATCCTGGTTTCGCAGCTACCTCTTTGGCAGGCGCCAGCGCGTTACGTTCGATGACAAGATGTCCGAGTGGTGCGAACTCTCCGCTGGCGTTCCACAGGGCGGGGTGCTTTCTCCATTATTGTTCTCTGTTTTTATAAATAGTATCACCGAATCCCTAACTACATCATATCACCTTTACGCAGATGACCTACAGATTTATGCAGCGGCTACTGTGGATGATGTCTCCGCATTAATTTCGGAAGTCAATCGAAACCTAGAATCTATACGCTGCTGGGCGTGTAAGTATGGTTTACAAATTAATGCGAAGAAATCGCAAGCGATTGTTATTGGTAGTCCTTACTATGTAGATAAGCTCTCAAAGGTGGTGGTGCCTGACATTATTTTTGATGGAATTTCTATTCCTCTTTCCTCTACTGTCAGGAATTTGGGTATCACCATGGACCAGACGCTTTCTTGGTCACCCCATATAGCTGAGGTGAGTCAGAGGATCTTTAGATCCCTTCACTCCCTAAGACGTCTCCAGAATTTCCTTCCTCTTCGTACCAAGTTGACCCTTACTCAATCTCTTTTGCTTCCTCTTCTGGACTATGGCGATATTGCGTTTCTGGACCTCAACGAGGAGCTACTTGATAAGCTGGAGCGTCTACAAAATGTATGTATCAGATATGTATTTGGTCTACGCAAGTATGATCATATCTCTGAATTCCGCTCTAAGCTTCGATGGTTACCGATTCGCCGGCGCAGGGATGTGCATATCCTGTCATTACTTTTCAATACACTGTTCAGCCCTACTTCCCCTCCTTACCTTTCTGAGCGGTTTAGTTATATGGCAGACGGCAGTGGCCACCGCTTGCGGTCGAGTACTAACCTTACTCTTGCTGTACCGTCTAGAAAGACGCGAACATACTCCAGATCTTTTA
Organism: Epinotia demarniana; assembly: GCA_945867215.1. Taxonomy (NCBI): domain Eukaryota; kingdom Metazoa; phylum Arthropoda; class Insecta; order Lepidoptera; family Tortricidae; genus Epinotia; species Epinotia demarniana. The sequence continues at coordinate 57,001 of OX244284.1, forward strand.
CTGCGCGCGCTGTTAAATTGTGGAATGAGTTGCCTTTGTCGCTGAGACAGTCGCAGTCTGTTGCGTCACTTAAGATGAATTTGAAGAAGTTGTGGCTTTCCAATGACTTGTGAATTGGTTGAATATAGTATTTATTTATTTATTGTATATTTGCGATATATATGTAACATATGTTAGTGTGTATTATATTTTATATTGTATATTTATATATGTATTGGCATGTTTTTATTTGTCTAGAATTAATACTAATTAGGATTTGCTTTATTTTCTCTGTTTTTGTACACGGTATAAGTTTGCCTATCTCGTTCTACCTACCTTCCTCTCAATTGCTCAAAGGTTAGCTGGAAGAGATCCCTTATAGGGATAAGTTCGCCTTTGTACTTTGATCTATTGTGTGACATGTATATTCCTTAACCTGTTATTGTGTACAATAAAGTGCTTACATACATACATACATTTTATTTCATTTTATTTTATCCTATGAATGCATTATGAGTCTTATGTTACTCGAAATAAATGATTTGATTTGATTTGATATAAGAAATCCTTGCAATAACCTTTTATTTACGATTTGTACAGTAATTTTGAATATTTTGATACGTCTTCATAAATTTCGGTTTCGGTTTCGGCTAAAAATCGTGTTTCGGTCGGACACTATTAAAAACTAAAATTAGTCATGAACTGATGTCGTGGATTCGAACCCCGACCCGTACCACTGAAAAAAAAAACTAATATACGAAATATCATTTCATAATCTTTTAAGGAATTATTTAATTTATTGACACCTAATCTGATACTATTTCTTATAACATTTAAATTGTATTTATACTTTGAAATCGTAATACGTAAATTGACATTGTTTATTTGTTGTTTAAAATTACTTATCCACTAATGTGGCCGTCAATAGAATTTGCTAACTATGTAAACAAACCGCCATAGTGAAAGACAATTTCAATATGGCGGTTTGTTTACATAGTTAGCAAATTCTATTGACGGTGACTTTAGTTGTTAAATGACAATCCGTAATCGGACAAATACCATTTCCACTTTCTATATTGCCATTTTGAATATGATTTAATTTTTATATCTTATTATTGACGATCGTGATAACTGATAACGATTCTTATAATTTTGACATTGTACGCGTATCTATATTGTAATTTTTATCTCGAAATAAATAAATCTAAACCTATCTAAAGCATATTTAGCAGTTGGTTTTCGGTATGCTTAAACATCGTGAGGAAACCGGTCTAATCCCAATAAGGTCTAGTTTTCCCTATGGGTTGGAAGGTCAGATTGCACTGGCTTTCGTTAAACTAGTGCCTACGCCAAATCTTGGGACTCGATGTCCAATCGGACCCCGGGCTCCTTTAGGGCACAACCGGGAAATCGATAGGAGGATCATGTAGGCATTTGACCACTGTCCCACCTGATGGTAGTGACGATGAGGTCGAGGGTGTGACGTGCATACCTAGATAGGAGGATCATGTAGGCATTTGACCAGAAAAAAAGAAAGTAAATAATTTATTAGCGTAAATTTTAGTAAGTACATAGAAGCAAAAATAACTACATACAATTTTACGCTAAAAGGTCCTCACTCAGCTTGGTGTCACGGAGCGAGCCACAAGACGCGCTCCGTGACGCTGATTTTCAGTGAGGCCATTAAGAGGCAAGATGGCACTAAAAGAATACAACACAATAGGGACATAAACTCGTCAAAGGAAGTACAACAAAAAAATTAAAAAATAAATATAATTAGAATCACATATAAACTTATATTAGGGGCAATCCATAAATTACGTCACACGTTAAGGGGGAGGGAGGGGGTCGAAGAAGTGTGACATTGTGTGACAAGGGGGTGGGAGGGGTCCTAAATTTCGTGACGTCACATTTCAAAATCTATTACGATAGCTACGGTAGCGGTAGTAGTGGTTCAGGCATGCGGCTGTCAAGGGGCGGTCGTTGGCTCGAATCCCGGCTCGTACCAATGAGTTTTTCGGAACTTATGTACGGATTATTTACCGTTAGCTTTTCGGTGAAGGAAAACATCGTGAGGTAACCGGTCTAATCTCAATAAGTTCTGGTTTTCCCTCGGGGTTGGAAGGTCAGATGGCAGTCGCTTACGTAAAACTAGTACCTATGCCAAATCTTGCGCAAAAGAAAAGCGCACCCCGAGCTTTTTTAGAGCAAAACCGGGAATAACTCTAGGAGGATGATGACATTTCAAAATCTATACTTTAAACTATTCCTTTACGAAAACCTCAAAAACATATACAACTATATCTGTGTAAATATAAGATACCAAGTATTTTGTCACCTAACATCATCAAAAAACAACTCGCTCTACTAGTGTTACGCGCCGACTGCCTAGGCGCCTTTTGATAAATGCCGCCAAAGGCATTGCGCCTAGCGGTGATTTATTTGTTTCTACTTCATTTGACCACTGACGTTCGCGGATGAAACAACGTCATTCTTAGTTCTGCTATTTTGTTTATTTTACGAAATAAGTTAAAACAGAACAAAAAAAGTAAACTATACGAAACATACAGTGTAGCTTGATTTGATGTTAATTTAATTTAAAAAAAATCGTTTATTGCAGACCAATGATCCATAGTATGTTAGTAACACATTTTGACTTAATAACTATGTTAGTAGGTACAGAAAAGAAATAAAACAAGAACACATAGTACAGACCCGGCAAGACCGACCCGCGATTGGTCGCGGCCACACCCTATTTGGCCCTACCGATCAAAGAGAATATAATCACTACGTTTTAAGAGACGGGACTCTCATACTAAGAGTGTATTCGAAAATTGAATGCAGTTTGCATGGCAAATCAATACCAACATGACCAAGCGAAGCGTCTTTTCTTTGACAGACGTCAAACTGACATTTCAAGAGTGCCAACCCAACAATTAATACACAATAGTGGCGCATCTATGAAAGTAGTTTTATCGATATCGATAAACCCGCTTTTATCGATATCGACAAACCCGCTTTTATCGATAAAATTGCGGGCGTATTTTAATAATCGCAGTTCATGTTACTTGTACCTATTATTTCTTAAATAGGTACTTTCACATTAGGTTTAAATAGAGTCCATATTTACGAGTCCAACGAAATCTTGTTCAGTAAATGCTTAACCAATTAAATAAATACTACGTTGGCTTTAAATATGAACCCGAACTTAAATAAAACACTTTTACTTTTTTCCAAACCCCTGTAATTGTGTTTTTTTTTATTTTGTGGCAGATTTCTTCAACCGGATCTTTTTATTGAAAGCTCTGGAAATGATTCCCACATACATATTTTAAAACGTGCAATCTTTCAATAGGAACATATATCAGGTCTTTGTTCCCCACAGCCTTGACCCACTGCCTGCATCTAAAAAATAGTTATATTTCATTAATCATTAAGTAAGTAAAAATAACAAATCAATGGTGAAATGAATCACGGTCAAGAGTCCTTATAAGTAGATAAATAAAAGGATTATGATACTGCAAATATTAGGTGATATTTTTGAGTCTCACAATTATTGTATATAAAGAAAATTATTAACTACTTCAGGGAAACCTCCATTTATCGATAGATATAGTACATCACTAGTACTCAATATTTTTTTTAATAAACCATCATAATTTTGTTTGTAGCCAATTGTAATGATATTAAACTAAATAAATGACTAGTTTTCTACTTACCGGTCTTCGTCCAATGGAAATTTCGCCATAAATGGCCTGGCATAGTTCTTTTTTCGGGGCTTGCTTTAAGTCCACACACTTTACATCTTACAAACCGTCTTTTCGGTGGCATTTTTTTTGTTGATATTTTAACAAACAACACGAACACTATTTGTAACACATATCACACAAAATAACATTAAAATAGCCAAAAATTGAATCCGTTGCGCAATGACAGACACAATTTACACAGGAAGCAATATGGCGGTATAAACCACAGAGTACTTGTAACGGAAACGACACGCAAATGACAGCTCCGCCATTATTTATTCAGCAAACTCCATACAAAAGTTTTTTTTGTACTGAGTTGCGCAAGGCTGCTACCGATGACCACATCGACCCAGTATTTAATTATAGTACAGTCTAGACTCTCCGACAATACCCTGAGGTGGCCATTCCCGCTGCCCCGCACTCGCCTGAGTAGTGATCAACACGCTTGCGTCTGATTGCGAAAAAGTCATCAGTCCGCGATTCGGCAAACATGTTGGACGCACTACAGTGCTTCGGCCGCCGCAACATCATCCTCAAAATATTAAAAAACAATTTAATTAAATGGAAAAGAAACTGATTTCGGAACCGCTGCTTTCATTAAATAATTTCTAAATGTTGCAAAATATGTGATGTCACACTAGGGAGGCGGGAGTCTCACAAATGTGACCAGCTGTGACAAGGACGGGGGGAGGGGCAAAAAATCATGAAATTCATGTGACGTAATTTATGGATGACCCCTATATATAACTACCTATATAGTTAAAACTTCAAAGTATGTGTGTGCCTGTGTGTGGATGTGACTACGCAAGAGTATAAGTGTAAATGTGCAAGGCCGCCTAAGTATTATGTTTCTGCTTGGAAATCAAAACTTTTCAGAGGGACATTTTAAAAGAGGGAGAAAAGAGGAAAAGAGGAGGCATTTTAGAAGACTGTATTGGAATTACGTATTGGTGGTGGCAAGTCGTTCCAACACTTGGTGGCAGCAAAACGAAAGCTGCCACGAAAGGCAACCTTGCGGTGTGGATGACTTGCAAGCCGAGATGCGTGTCTGACAGCGCGCTGAGAGAAGATCAGTTTCTCGAAAAGGTATGATGGTACTTTAGTTTTGATTACTCCAAAAAGTAATGTAGCGAAATGTAGGTATCTACGGGAGCTCATGTTCATTAAGTCGTACCGGTTTAAGAACGGAGTAATATGGGCACGGCGCGGATCGGGAAAACAAAAACGTGCACATGCGATTTGAATTCGCTGCAGGGCTTTACCAGTTCGAGCGAGTAGTCGCCCTCCGAACACTACATCGCCGTAATTGAGCGTTGAAAGTATAAGCGAATCACATAATTGTATGCGCACGTCAATAGAAAGACACTCACGAATTCGGTATAAAACTTTGAGCCTATAAAAGCAGTTCCGCATCGTCTCCGCGACATGTTTCTCAAATCTTAAGGTTTCGTCCACCACTGTCTCACCTGATGGTAGTGACGATGAGGTCGAGGGTGTGACGTGCATACCTAGATAGTGCCACCCTCGTCTTGAAAAGATTTAATTTATAAGTAGCTGGGAAAAGGTTTTGCAGTTTATATAAATATTAAATCTTAGATTATAAAGTGTAATTATTTTTAGGAATTTCAAACACAATTTATATTGTTTACGAATAAATTACTTATGACTTTCCTTCCCCTCCCTCTTAGTGCCGGGTACGAGTATGCTGTTAACCTCGTGGGCTATCTTCGCCCAGCGTCTCTCGCCTTCTCTCTTCGTGAAAGAAGAAGAGAACCCGCCCCTCGCAGCTCCTCGCCGGCACCGACCGACGCGACCAGCCAAGACTTCCGGGTTGTGGAGGGATACACTCTTTCCTTTCCGACTTCAATAACGTTTGAACGTACACCTACAGAGTATTCGATTATTATGTACCTATTCCACCACCCGCTTTAGCCTAGTTGGTAGTGACCCAGTCTACGAAGCAAGAGGTCCTGGGTTCGAATCCCGGTAAGGGCATTTATTTGTGTGATGAGCACGAATATTTGTTCCTGAGTCAAGGATGTTTTCTATGTATTAAACACAGAAAACATCCAGTATCTATATAATTATGTTTATCGTCGTCTAGTACCCATAGTATAAGCTTTGCTTAGTTTGGGATTAGGTTGATTTGTGTAAGATTGTCCCCTGATATTTATTTATTTATAATTTTGACTGTCTAAGATTTGAATAACATTTTTGTCAAAACAAGTTTTTGGTCGGTTTTTTTACGTAGAATAGAAGGTTTATTTATAAAGTCATGTACATGAGATGTTTACATTATTATACAAAAGGCTTCCATGACACCCTGTTAGGGCACACAAATGGTCTTATAAGTAACTTAATTCTATATTCCGGGTCATGCTGCTTATTATGTGAAGAGTAATACATGTATATAATGATTAAATAATAATTTGACAAAGTAAATTGAATTTGATGTACTTAAGTTTTAATTCTAATAATTTTTAATGTCAATAGTTAAGTATAGGTTATATAGTTTACTCAAATTCAATTTATTCAATTTACTTATATTTTTTTATTAAGTTGCCTACTTTTATGATGCGACAGGGCTTCATCATTTAGGAACTCCTCCACTGAGTAATAACATTTATGAGTGCGAAACGTTTTCAATTTTTTGTGGAATTGTTTATAATTTGGTTCCAGTTTGATTTCATCGGGTATTTTGTTTACTATTATTCGTATTCGGGTATTCGGATACATACAAAAGGAGGCCCATTTCTAAGGATAGCTAGTTTGGAGTTTGGAGTTTCAGTTTGTTTCTATACTGGTTCCTGGTTTTGTATGTATCTAGTTTAGCTTCAAATAGATCAGGGTTTTCCCTAGCAAAAATAGCGGCCTCCATTATATATATTGCTGGAAGAGTGAGTAACTCGAACTGTTTAAAAAAGGGTCAGCAGCTATTGGGTATCCGTATATTTGCCAGAATCCGTATGCATTTTTTTTTGTAACACAAATAGTTCATGTGCGTCAGTGCTGGCTCCCCATAAGATCACACCATATCGGAGACTGGAATAGATAAACGCGTAGTATACGGATAGTGCAGCCTCAAAATCTGCATTTAACTTTATCATGTTAAGCGCGTAGATAAACTTCGTTAATTTTGTCTTCGTGTATTGTATGTGAGCTCTCCAGTTTATTCCGGAGTCAATAATCACTCCTAGTAATTTAAATTCTGCGACTTCCTCTATTTGGGTGCTATTCATGTATAAGTTTAATTCTAAAGGTTTTTTCTGTCTAGGTTTAAAAACACTAGAACTAGATAGTGAACTCGCCTAAAATTAAGAGGGAGAGTGTTCGATGGAATACCTCTTGAAACACAGAAATGTCACAAAATCTGATTATGGCTAATAAGCCGATCGCAGATTTAAAAAAAAAAAAGTTTAAATTGTATAATTTTTGTTTTCTTTATATTTATTTCAAGGTTTTGGTCTTCTAGCCATGTTCTAACTGTATTGAAGTTACAAATAAGTTGGGAGTTACATTCTGGACTATTTGTGGCGCTGAATAAAAGAGAGAAGTCGTCAGCAAACATTACACAGGTTATGTTGGGATCTAGGCTTTTAGGCAGGTCGTTTATATAGGCTAAAAATAGGATACATGCCAAGACACTCCCTTGAGGCAAGGAAAAGGTAGTGCGGCGCACTTTTTAGTTAATACTAGTTACTTTTCGGGTATCATGATTGTAATGATCTATAGTCTATTTTTTATTCCGTAGACTAAACTGACATTTCATGTATTGCTAGTTTTTTACGTGTTATAAATAGTGATGTGCTACAACCGGTACTAACCGAAAATAAATGATTGGGAGGTACTTATATTTGTTGATGAAGCGTCTGTAACACAATGAATGGATAATCCGTGACGTGCTAAAAACGAGAGAACACGCACTGAAAACATCCGATCACTATACGAGTAAAATAACGAATGCCAAATACCTACGTAAACCAAAATGGCGTCGCGTCAGGTCGGCGATACGTCAATTTCATTTTAAATGTTTGAGTACATTAGTAGTGAGTAAATTTTAATTATTGTTTATTTTGAATCTAATATATATCAAGATTTTATCGGTTATTCACAAACCGATATCAAAGATCAGCACTGTTTGTATATAGCTAGTCACATTATTTCTACGTTTGACATTTGTGGTTGTCATTTTAGTCTATGGAATAAAAAAATAGACTATATGTGTACATATTGTTTTCGATCTGCTAGATAGGATTTGAACCAGCTATGTGTCTTACCTCATATTCCCATTTTATACAACTTTGTGAGAAGTATTTCGTGTGACACTTTATCATATGCTTTAGTCATATCCAGGAGTAATCCTATGCTGTATTTCCCATTATCAACGTGCTCTAGGATTTTTTTTATATATTTAAATACGGCTAGCGTTGTTGAGTGATGTTTTCTGAATCCATGTTGATTTTTATCTAATATTTTATATTTTTCGAGGAAGTTAGTAACACGATTCGACATGGCTTTTTCGAAATTTTTTGAAATTTCCTATAGTAGTACAACAATGGGACGGTATTGGCACGGATTTGTGGCCTTCCATCCTGGTTTTAAAACTGGTTTTATTTTAGCAATTTTCAGTGGGAAAACGCCATCGACGAACGGCGGATTTATTAATTTCGTTAATTTTTTTTTTTTTTTTTCTTGGTTAATCGGCGATCAGTCGCGAGACTATAAGCTGATTTGTTGATAACAAGTTATTTAGTGACTTTCGTTAATGGCGGAGTTAATTCATTTTTTACGTACATAATCGAACAAACACTTAAATATATTTGATGTGTTAAATCACAACAAATAATAATTATATTGTTTTTAAAAGTCATAACAAGTGGGTTTTGATATAAATATAACAGATAATTGATTTAGTACAACTACCAAAAATGTTAGTTATTTTGTAAACATACACAATGGGAAACAATGTAACGCGTATTGCAATCTATTGAGATTGTCATTCGATCTGATCTCTATTGTGCCCCAGAATATGAAATTTTGCTGTCTTCAACATTTTCGGGCTTCAATAGAGTCTACGTTAATAGAGATCATCTCTATTAGACCTCATCTTGAACGGCCCGAGAAATCCGAGAATAGGGCTCCCGGGCTAGCTTCTGTTCATTAGTTATGTGTAAAATAAGAAAAACACGACCAGCTCTTAAAAGAACTCTCTCTAACTATGATTTAATTGAAAAAGAAAGAAATGCAAAAAGTAGGTCAGTAGTAGCAAGATATTAGTTTTACGAAAGCAGCTGCCATCCAAGCTTCCAGCCCAGAGGGAAAACTAAGGACCACACCTGTTTCTACAATCATATCCCCTTACTCAACAGCTGGTTAAGTTCACCTTTCATATTTGCAACTTCTTCCTGTGGAAGTTTAAATAAATAAATAAATAATTATACAGATGTGTGCCCCTCAAAACCCTCATACACGGCACTCACTGTTATTGGTAAACACCACCTCAGTCTGCAATTCTTCCGGCACCGTTGACTCTCTCATGTCATCTTCATCTACGGGCTCCTGTTTCACAAACACAGTCTCCCACTTCGTGGCAACAGCATCCTGCATGCCCACTGCTTCCTGCATATCCACAGCATCCTTTGTGCCCATAGCATTCTGCATGCTCACAGCCCGTGCTTCCCTGTCTAAAGCCTCTCTCCGGGCTACATCTTCCATATCCACAGGTTCCACCTTCACTATCACTGCTTTAAACTCCGCCATGCTGGTTGCCTTATTCCCTGCCCTGTATGAAGCCTCTTCTGTGTCCATAGCTTCTGCCTCGTCTACAGCATCTTCCGTATCCCCTGGCTCCTCCTTGGCAGGACCTCGTCGTGCTGCCTGCTCAAAATGATCTGTTAAACAACCCACTCTGTTACTTATGTAGGACAATAGAATCAAGTTCCATAGATGCGAAAACCAATTGTATTCAATATGTGATGAAGTTTTTGCTAATATTTATTGTGCATTTATTTGCTAACAATTTAAAGTTCGTAAGCATTTAGAGTGAACAAGTCCTATTGAAACAGTTACTTTTTTTTTGTTTTTTGAAATATATATTTTTTCTAGTGCTTAATGTCATGTGCTTAACATCTACTTTCTGCGGTAGTAAAAATCAGACATAGTAAATTTTTTAGCATTTTTAGCACAACATATGTGTGTTTACAGATAGGGAATGGGGCTGAATGAACGCAACGGGCGATCGACTGCCCGCCTGCTTCCGGCCAGGCGTCCCTTCACAACATCAACATGTGTTTACAGAGTTGGTTGGTACAGACAATATCAATCAAAAATGTTTGTTAATGTTATGTGTGTGTAGTTTTACGTTATTAACGTTAATGAAAGAAAACAATTGAAATTCTTAATACCAATTCCGGTAACAATATTCTGGCGATAATGCTGACACAGCACGCGACTCACCGTAGCGCGCGGATTGGTGCTTCTGTCCGAACCCCAGGTCATGCATCTGCAATAGTTCGGAGTCCTCGTCGGCCGGCTCCTGCTTGACCCGCGGCGGCCGCTCCGCCCCCGCGCGGGCGCCCGGCGCCTCCATCCCGCGCGCTAGGCCCCGGCCCGACACTACACAACACTGCACATTTTAATACACGTCACGAGACCGATCGATTCCTACAGTCTAGCATGGTTGATGAGTAATGTATTGCGTGAATGGAAGAGTCGTATAGTTAGTTTGTGAAGTAATTGATAAAATCAATAAAGATGATAAGTGTAAGTGTAATATTATCGGGATTGATCGAGGACGCTAGCGCTACACCGTGACGTCCGTGACATATTTCAATTAGAAGGGACAGTGACAGATCAAATCAAAATGACGCTTTCACTTTGTGTGACCAGCGCTAAATATACAAATCTACTATAAGGGCAAAACGTTCTGCGGCGCTACCACGAAAATCGAACCTCGAAATTCGTATAGGGTCATTTCGCCGGTTAGCGACCACCTCATGCTTATGGTGGTGGTGTACACACCAAGCCAACGAACAGCTATGTATCTCCCTCTAACAAATAGCTGTCACGTAAATGCATCGCGTTCGTTGGTCGATCGTTTGCTCAGTGTATACTGTATACTCACCATTTGAGCATTCAACCAACCGGAGCGGCCATTGACAGGCGTTCCCCTCTGCCGAAATGGTCATACACATTGTATGGACTGACGTTTATTTTGACGTTACGTATACATTTGACGTTCCCCTCTATTAGAGTTTTGAAGTGCGTATGCACCTTAAACTTAATCGGGCTGTCTAGTGTGCCATGTATGATTTGTTATTATCTATGGACGAACTGTCACGTCCCCTTTCGCTCTGAACTGAGCGCTGCTCGTGCTACTTGTGTTTGTTTTTGTGTCGTCCTTTTAATCTATAATAATCCAAGATTCTATTAATAAGTTTTAACAATCCGACGACTGTATTTGCTCCATATATTTATGATAATATATCGGTGCATATATTGAGATCCTGACTTTGATTTCTTCACCGACGCTACCCCTGCCAGAAGGTACGGAACCCACGGGATCCTCTGTGTGCCACGTGTGCACCAATAGGTTATCCTGGCCCAGCAGTAAACATTGTGAAGAACGCAAAGAAGCAAAGAGAAAACCAGGATCAATTACACAAGTAAGATTCACTCACATAACCTAAAATATGGCTCATGATTCGGCATCTTCGTCAGGAAATGGCTCCTTCAGCGCTCAATATGAACGACTGGAAGGCGCTCGAAATTATTATGCCTGGAAATTTGCCGTGCGCATGTCGTTGATGCACGATGGACTGTGGAAATTGGTGGAAGACGGAGCACCGGCGGGCGATGTGCGTGACCAGCGTGCCCTTGCCCGTATATGTCTGGCGGTGAAACCCACCATGTACCAATACGTAAGAACCGCACAAACAGCTCAAGAGGCGTGGAAGAACCTCTCGGACATATTCGAGGACTCCGGCTTGGTACGGCGAGTACTGCTGCTCCGCCAATTACACCGTGTGGAATATGCGAACTTCACCAGTATGGCTGAGTATATAGAGTCAGTCATGACAACAGTGCAACAATTAGGAGATATTGGAAAGATTATAGAAGATAAGGAGGTTGCTGAAATACTTCTGAGCGGCCTACCTTCAGAATATGACTCATTGGTGTCTAACTTGGAAACGGCCAACATGACTAGCACGCTTACCAGTGAAGTGGTGCGGGCTAGACTGCTACAAGAGGAGACTAGAAGATCAACTGATGACAACACAGCCTTTGTTTCTTCAAAGAAAGACATCAGGGCCCGATGTCACTACTGTAAGAAGACCGGTCATCTTCAACGAAACAGCTTCAAGCGGAAACATGACAGGAAGCAGAACGTGGATCAAGCTTTGTCTGCCTCAGCGATGTTAGTTCATGCAAAAGACAATTTTTACCTCGATTCGGGGTCAACAAGTCATATGGTCAATAGTAAGCACTATTTTCTAAATTTAAGACCTTATGTCAGTAAAGTTAAAGTTGCAAATAATGAGGAATTAGACTGTGCTGGTACTGGTGAAATGTTTATTAACTTAGATGAAAAGCATAGACTTAGTAATGTTTTATATGTTCCTAAGTTGTCCACAAATTTAATATCGGTCAGTAAATTGATAGAGAATGGTTATGTGGTGACGTTTAACAGGGCTGGCGGCGTTATCTGTTATAAAGGCAAGCAAATAGGTTCTGCTGTGTTACAAAATGGTATGTACAGACTTAATATGACAAATTGTAAGGGTGAGCACTTGTGCAATTGGGAGAATTCAAGGTTCTTGCAAAGGCAAGAAGCCACGAATTCCGCAGTCTCTGATGTGGATTTGTGGCACACACGTCTTGGACATATCAATAATAAGGCTCTACATAGCATTAGGGATAGGGTGCCTAATCTTTCTCTGTTACAGGATGAGCAGGAAATTACCAAATGTGTCCCATGCTTGGAGGGCAAGCTGCCTTCCAAACCGTTCCCAAAGGGACCAAGCAAGGTTGTTGACAAGCCCCTAGCCCTATTACATACAGATGTGTGTGGCCCGCTTCCAGTCAGCCTGGGGGGCGCAAAGTATATTCTCACCATAACGGACCACTACTCAAGGAAATCCTTCGGATACTTATTAAAAAGGAAAAGTGAGGTTAGTGAACGTTTTATTGATTTTGTTAGTATGGTCGAAAGACAGATGGGTTTGCCAGTTGTAACAGTGCGTTCAGATAACGGAAAAGAATTCGTGAATAAACAACTTTCTCAGTTTTTTAAAAGAAAGGGTATTTTGCATCAAACTACTGTACCTTACTGTCCTCAACAGAATTCTGTAGCCGAAAGATCTCACCGTACTTTGATGAATAAAGTCAGGTGTATGCTGCAGCATTCGGGTCTGGACCGGCGCTTCTGGGGAGAGGCGGTGACGACCGCTATATATCTTAAAAATAGGTCTCCTACAGCAGCCTTGGGCGGTCGGATTCCGGAGGAGATGTGGACTCGGTCAAAGGTGGACCTCAGTCATCTTCGTGTTTTTGGCTGTATGGCTTATGCTAAGGTACCGAAAGAAAAATGTAGGAAGCTGGATGTAAAAAGTAAGCCACATGTGTTTGTCGGGTATTCCGAAACCTCAAAAGGTTATAGATTGGCTGACTGTAATGACCCTAGAAAAGTTGTTATATCTAGAGATGTTGAATTCTTAGAGCGAAAGTTTTACAGTTTTAATCATAACGACATAAATAATGTGAATTTTAATTTTGGATTTTTTTATCAATTTAATGTCATAGATTGTGATTGTTGTGTGAATGAGAGTAGCACTATTCCAGTTTGCAGGAAGGAGAGTACTGCAATGGATGCGTTTGGTACTGACAGGAATGAGAGTACTGTTGGTAATTTAACATGTGTGAATGAGAGTAGCACTAGTCAAACTTGTAGGAATGAGAGTACTACACTTGATGCCAGTGTCATTGATAGGAATGATAGTACTGTCGATGACTTAACCCATGCGAATGAGAGTAGCATGAAGGGCACAGATAATTCGGTTGGGAATGATAGTACCACACGCGATAATACAAATAACGTTGCCAACGAGAGCAACGATTATAGTTACATCAGAAATGAACACGATTATTCTTTGACATTTTCAGGATCGGGAGACGACAAGCGAGAGCGATTCTCTCGCTGACTGTCCTGCCGATGACGCGGACTGGTCACCGGGTGCGGGCTTCGCTCCAGGGGAAGCTGTGACGCAGATGCCTGCCCCGACGCCGACGTCTGCGGGACGTCCTGTGCGCAGTACTCGGTCTGTTCCACCAAAGAGGTATTGTGATTCTGATTGGTCGCTGATGGTCAATGATGGCTCTGAACCAACTTCATACAAAGAGGCTATGTCTAGTCCTGAGGCCACCGAGTGGCAGAAGGCTATGAAAGACGAGTATGAGTCGCTAATGGTAAATAAAGTATGGAAGTTGGTTGATAGGCCGAAAAATACTAATATTGTCAAGTGTAAATGGGTATAAAAAGTGATGCAGGAGGCAATTTTAAACGCCATAAAGCTCGTTTAGTTGCGAGAGGTTTCACTCAAAAAGAAGGCGTAGATTTTCATGACACTTACAGTCCTGTCGTGCGTCACTCAACCATTAGAATATTGTTTAGTCTTGCAAATGAATTTGATTTAAATATTGACCATGTAGATGTAACTACGGCTTTTCTAAATGGTAATTTGAATGAAACCATTTACATGGAGCAGCCTGAAGGTTTTAGTGTAAATAAAGATAAAGTTTGTTTATTACAAAAGAGCATATACGGACTAAAACAGTCTAGTCGCATGTGGAATGCCCGTATACATAAGGTCTTATGTGACAGTGGTTTTATTCAAAGTAAAAATGAACCTTGTGTATATTACATTAAGTCTCAAAATGATTTTGTTATTATTGCACTGTATGTGGATGATTGTTATTTGTTTTATAATAAGGATAGTCAGTGCAAACGTAAATTATTACAAGTATTGGAATCAGAATTTGACATTAAAAATCTGGGTCCAATACATAGCTATTTAGGCATTCGTGTCACTAGGGATAGGAAAAACAGCACATTAACTTTAGATCAGTCTGTTTATATACAAAATATCCTGAAAAGATTTAACATGCTAGACTGTAAGCCCGTATCCACTCCAATGGCTCCCAATAATAAGTTGTCAAAGGAAAATGAATGTCTGGAAGACGAGCAGTATAAGTATAGAGAGTTGATCGGCTCTATTATGTATCTTTCTGTTTGCAGTCGTCCCGACATATCATTTGCCTGTAGCCAATTAAGTCAGTTTAATAACTGCTTTGGAAAAACTCATTGGTTAGCTGCTAAACGTTTGCTGAGGTATCTGGCGGGTACAATTAATTACGGTTTACATTTTGTAAAAAGTAAGGAATTGATTTTAGGTGCTTATACTGATGCCGACTGGGCCAATGATTGTTTTGATAGGAAATCATATACAGGCTTTGCAATTAAATTAGGATCGAATTTAATCAATTGGGAATCTAGAAAACAGCAGTCTGTCGCACTAAGCTCCACAGAATCGGAATATATGGCTATTGCTGATGTATCCAAGGATCTTTGTTTTATTAAGCAATTTTTAACAGAAATAGTACCCAGTGTAAAGGTGCATATCATTGTGTATAATGACAACCAAAGTGATCATAAAATTATTGAAAATAAAGATGTTAGTCACAAGAGAACAAAACACATTGATGTGCGCTTCCATTTTATTAAAGATTTAGTACAAAAGGGATTTATGACTGTTAAATATTTATGTACAGAGAAAATATTTGCAGATGTACTAACAAAGTGTTTAAATTCTAGACAACATAGCGTGTTTAGGCATGATTTGTGTGTAAAGCCTTGTTAGTATTAATGAATTGTTACTGTGATAATTTAGAATGATCCTGGATGCTTATTTGAAATGTCTAATCTATATGAATGTGCCTGTTAGCCATAGCCTGTACATGTATTTTTGTTATGTACCTACTGAGTATGTGAATGTTAATGTAAAGCTCTATTGTAGTAGTATTTCACATAAGTCTAATGTGCATAAGGGGAAGTATTAGAGTTTTGAAGTGTGTATGCACCTTAAACTTAATCGGGCTGTCTAGTGTGCCATGTATGATTTGTTATTATCTATGGACGAACTGTCACGTCCCCTTTCGCTCTGAGCGCTGCTCATGCTACTTGTGTTTGTTTTTGTGTCGTCCTTTTAATCTATAATAAT
This sequence comes from Epinotia demarniana, assembly GCA_945867215.1. Classification (NCBI taxonomy): domain Eukaryota; kingdom Metazoa; phylum Arthropoda; class Insecta; order Lepidoptera; family Tortricidae; genus Epinotia; species Epinotia demarniana. The sequence goes on from OX244284.1 coordinate 73,004, forward strand.
CCAAATTCTATTAATAAGTTTTAACAATCCCACGACTGTATTTGCTCCATATATTTATGATAATATATCGGTGCATATATTGAGATCCTGACTTTGATTTCTTCACCGACGCTACCCCTGCCAGAAGGTACGGAACCCACGGGATCCTCTGTGTGCCACGTGTGCACCAATACCCTCCCCCGCAAAAATCAGCAGACTTTTTATGTATAGAAAATGACACATGGCCGCTCCTGGTTGGTTGAATGCTCTAACTGGCTCTAAGACCTGGAGTGAGTCAAGGCTCCATCTTAGGGCCCTTGTTATTTGGCATTATGGTCAACGATCTCAAATCGGTTCTACGTTCTGCCCAGTGTCTCTTATATGCTGATGATCTGAAGCTGGTATACGGGGTAGAACAAGGAGCCGATTGCGAGACGTTACAAGAGGACATCCGGCCAAGTGTTGTGTGTGTACATTTCGCCACTCTCGTACCGCTATACATGCTCAATATATGCTAGGATCAGAGCCGATAAATCGTGTCTTTTCCACCAAGGATCTAGGGGCAATGTTCGATACGCGTCTCACTTTTCACGAGCATGTTTCTTCCCTAGCGATGAGCTGCTTTCGTAAGCTAGGTTTCGTAATTCGAAACCTCCGCGATTATCATGACCCAGTGGCCATGAAGACGGTTTACAGTGCCTTAGTAAGAAGTAAGCTGGAGACTTCGTCGATCGTATGGAATCCCTACGAATCGACGTATGCCTTACTTCTTGAAAAGGTTCAGAAGGCATTTTTAACGTTTCTGTACAAAAAAATATTTGGTTATTACCCTTATCTGTATCCAACAAATAGCCCGCGAGCTAGCAACAGATTTTAGTGACCAATAAACCCTCGTGCGATATCTTGTGAGAAGGTTAAGATTATTGTACCATGAAACCCCGTGGAAGTCAGCTGCGGCTCCGTTGGTGGATTGACCAGCAGCAGCCACCCAAACACGTAAAAAAAATATATAATTTTGCCATTTACCCTCGATTCATTTTATCATCAAATGATAGTTATGACGAGGTTTCCACCGCGATAGAACCAGCTGACGCGTTAATTTATTAATAGTGTAGCATATATCAACTGTCATCTGACAAAATTTCAGTTGAGGGTAAATGACTGAAAAAGTTTTTTGTTTGTACCACAACAGACAACCCTCGACTAAATTTACTTTTCTGAATGCCTTAGGTTATAAAAGTGTTTGATAATATATGTTTTTTCTAAATGTTTGTACCACTATACTATGAAGTTTGTTGTGGCTGAATAAAGTTATTATCTATCTATCTATCTACGTGTTCGTGTGACCAGCTGACGTGTTTTCCACCACTGTACAACCAGATGACAATTTTTTTCGTCATTATATTGGATTAACTATCATTTGATGATAAAATGAATCGAGGGTAAATGCCAAAATAATATAATTTGTTTTAAGTGTTTAAGTGGCTGCTGCTGGTCAACCCACCAACGGAGCCGCAACTGACGTTCACGGGGCTTCATGATACAACATTCTTAACCCTCTCACAAGTTACCGCCCGGGGGGAAGTGACGGAAAAAGAATTGTGCCTAGTACCCGGGGTACTGCATTACAAACTTTAGGGCATCAGCTGACGAGTTTTCCACCGCGATAGAACCAGCTGACGCGTTGATTTATTAATAGTAGCATATAAACTGTCATCTGACAAAATTTCAGTTGAGGGTAAATGACTGAAAAAGTTTTTTTATTTTTACGTGTTCGTGTGACCAGCTGACGGGTTTTCCACCACTGTACAACCAGCTGACGATTTCTTTTCGTCATTATATTGGATTAACTATCATTTGATGATAAAAGGAATCGAGGGTAAATGGCAAAATTATATATATTTTTTTACGTGTTTGGGTGGCTGCTGCTGGTCAATCCACCAACGGAGCCGCAGCTGACTTCCATGGGGCTTCATGATACAACTTTCTTAAGCTTCTCACAAGTTGTCGACCGGGGGGAAGTGACTGACAAAAAAAAGCTCCTAGCTCGCGGTCTATATGTATCACTAGTACGGCAACAGCTTCGTTTGATAAAATCTTTTTAGACTTATGCGGACCTCTAACTAAAGATACGAATGGATATATTGCTATATACTTACGTTACAATGCGAGCTCACGAAGTACGTAGAGGCATATCCACTTCTAAATAAAGAGACAAGACACAGTCGCGAGAGCCTTAGTCGATAATTTCATATTGCGACATGGAATTCCTAAAGAAATCGAAACAGATAGGGGAACTGAATTCATCTCATCAACTATGCGCGAAATATGTAATATTTTAGGTGTAAAACAATTGCAATCAACCGCTTACCACCATGAAAGCCTTGGATCTTTGGAAAATTCACATAAAGCTCTAGGAGCATTTTTAAGGATACAAACAGACATCCAGGCTCATGAGTGGTCCGATTGGTTACAATATTGGTGTTTTTCTTATAACACGACTATGCATTCAGCAACTAAGTATACACCATATGAATTAGTATTCGGTAAGTTATGTAATATACCAAGTAATATAATAATAATAATAATAAATATTAGGGGACAATCTTACACAAATCGAGCTAGTCCCATAGTAAGCTCAGTAAGGCTTGTGTTATGGGTACTAGACGACGATATATATAATGGATATAAATACTTAAATACATAGAAAACATCCATGACTCAGAAACAAATATTCTTGCTCATCACATAAATTTTTGCCCTTACCGGGATTCGAACCCAGGACCTCTTGCTTCGTAGGCAGGGTCACTACCAACTAGGCTAAAGCGGTCGTCAATTAAGCAAGTAGAACCAATGTATAACTTCGAATCATATCCAATAGAATTTAAGTATAGATTACAAAAATCCCAACAGGATGCTAGAAATAATTTAATGAAGACAAAATTATCTAGAAAAATTGGTTATGATTTAAAAACTAATCCAATTAGCTATAAAAAAGGAGATTTCATATTAGTTAAGAGGGAAGATCGTAAAAAAATGGACCCAGTATATAAGGGGCCATACACTGTAATTGATGATCAAGGCACACATGTAAAAATGTTAGCTCTAGGAAAAGAACACATTGTGCATAAAATAGAACAAAACCATACTACGCATAAATAAAACAACACATAAAAATAAAAATAAAACGTATATGTATCTCTTTGTAAAAAAAAAACAAAAACACAGTAAACAGAGAAAAAAAAAGAAAAAACACACTTAAAAACTATCACAATCGCCATCAAAATCCAATAAGTTAAACCACACTTCATCCAGAAGGTCCTCCACCGCGATATCGGCCGTGGTCACGGCAGCGTCAACCGCTGCAGCCAACCACGGCATCCGCCGCCAACAAACACACCAAAAACGCCCATCCTCAGTGAGGCAAATCTCCATGAATAACGCAACCCCGTCCGCCGGGTCCCAGGGGCGCCTCAAAGGCCGCCACGTAATCGCCGATGTTCCGCATGGCGCAGCAGAGAAACGGCACGCCATAGTGGTTGCCGAACGCCACGCACACCTCGTAAATACACAGAAGTGTAGGGTCAAAGTTTAAAACCAGAGGAACAGACATGACTAAATTTACGAAGAGGGGACAACAACTCAACGTCACGGTAAAAACCATTTGTAGTGGAAAGCGTCTACGAGCAGAGCGCCCACCTGGCGGCTTTCTGGCACTCAGTGTTAGAGGTCAAACCACGTATAGCATTAGTTCTACAAAAACGCATCAAACGACAAGAACTCACGATTCTAGTTTCACATCCAGTGTGTCGAGCTCCCGTATACTTGAGCCACTAGTTTCTCCCGCGTGGACTCGCTCGTGTTTCCTCAAATTGCTGATGTCTGTGTACTGTTTATTACAATTCCTACAGAGGTGAGGCTTTTCCCTCGTATGAGTCAATCGGTGTATCGTCAAAGAGTTCAGCGCCGTGAAGCGCTTCTCGCATGTTTCACAGCCGTAAGTCTTCTTTCCAGAGTGGATGCGCTCGTGCTTCCTCAGATTACCCATATTGGTGAACTCTTTCTTACAGGTTTTGCAGGAGTATGGTTTCTCTCCAGTGTGGGTTCGCTCGTGTTTCTTCAGAGTTTCCAATCGCGCGAATATTTTTTCACACATCCCACAGGGAAAAGGTCGTTCTCCTGTATGTATCCGCATGTGCTCCTTTATCGCCTTTTCTCCCCAGTATGAATTCGCTCGTGTCTTCAAACTACTCATCTGCGTAAACTCTTTCTTGCATACTTTGCACGAGTGTGGTTTCTCACCGGTATGTATCCGTATGTGCTCCGTCAGCGCGCCCTTTTGTCTAAACTCTCGATGGCATATTTCACACGTAAACGGTTTCTCACCAGTGTGTATAATCCCGTGTTTCTTGAGATTGCCTAGTTTCGTAAACCGCTTGTCGCACGAGCCGCAGGGGAAGGTTCTCTCCCCGGTGTGAGTTCTCATATGTTCCACTAGTTTGCTGGAGGATTTTAGTTTTTTTGAGCATATGTCGCACGAGTGGAATTCCTTGCTCTTGGCGGGGCCGGGCTTCTTTCGCGATGGAGCATCATCTGGAACAAAACCAAATATATTTTGAGTATCAACTGTATTTTTGTAGAGAATTTTCAAGTAGTTATCGGAACGAGGCCAACGAGTCCTAACAAGAAGAATATATCCCATAAAAAACATTCCATGTAAAAAAGAGGCCAAGTCTCGATACTCTTCCGCCATAAAAAGTTTTGAGATATTTCGTTCGTAGTACCAAGTCTCAGGCATTCTTATTAATCTGTATTTGCTAACTAAATTTACCTTTATCTTTATTTACTGTTTCTATATTGTTATAATATTGAGGCGCAAGGTGCTTAAGTTAAGTATTATCGAGGAAATAGTATAAGATATGTTACTGTCACAAGTGTTTATAATGAAGTAACTAGTAGGTAAACAAGAATCATAAAAATATTGAATAAATTAATATGTCAAATATAAAAGAAAGATAACTTATAAAGAGTCTGCACAACAAGAGATTAGACTATCTACAACATATATGACTTTTAGTTATTGATGTATGTGTAGGTATGTAGGTTTATATAAATATGTATTTATGTATGTGTATTTCTTGTAGTTAAGTTGTTTATATTCCGTTTTTTCTGTTTTCACCTACTCAAATCATATATTTTCTTGCATTGTCTCCACCACCCAAAGGTTGTCTGGAAGAGATCGCTCTTTAGCGATAAGACCGCCTGTTGTCTGTCATTGTTTATGTTTAATTTAGCACTATTTTTCTACTGTCTACTATGTCTGGTGAGCAATAAAGAATATTTGTATTGTATTGTAAATACAATTATGCAACTTGGCAATCACACAACTTTATTACATTTATGGATTTTTGCATACCTAAAACTATGTAGTAATGTGCGATTGCCAAGTCACAAAATTTTCGAGAAAAAGCTTACTACATTTAACGTGGTGGGTTTTACATGAACATACTAACTTAATATTTTCAGTATTTTTGCGTCTACCAACGATTTGATTATTGGTATGAATCGAGAGCATGTTTCATTCTATCCAGGCGCACACTTTTTCCCCATTTGTAATAAAGTCAGACTTGACAAAATCCACGTGACCACAAATTATTTAATACGCTTTCTGGCCATTCTCGTCTCAGTATCAAACCACCATTTTTGATCCCATATAAATACGCATTGGGTGTGTACAATTTGTATAAATCAATCACCTGGCCAAAAAATGATACCGGTAAATTGGACACGACATTTGGATTGGTTTAAATTGACATGTAAAACTACGTTTTATCAAGGAATAAAATGAAATGAATTGAAATGTTTATAAATAGTATCGGAAAATTCACGTTTTTTCAACGTAGTAGACATGATTTATCACTTGATTTGTAATAAATCATAGTTTTATAACACATTCGTTGAATCGAACTAAGTACATATAGATCATAGGCATATCATTACATATACGTATATGCGTATTGCGCAACTAGAAAGTTATTTCGTAAAAATTTAAAAAATCTACTACCAGCACCAACGGTTGGTTTAGGACGTAAGCTTAAATAATCTTAAGTATAGGTCCAACTTCAAAGAAAAGAGGTCAATCGTCGAATTTGACTTGGTTGTCATGTGCAAACATTCCGCAGTATCTCAAGACGAAAGTCTTTGACCAGTGTGTGTTGCCAAGTCATCACAATACTTAGATACTATGTCCCTCTTAAATCCACTCAAAGCTACCCAAAGAGCAATGGAGAAGGTTAGGCTGGGAGTCAGAAACTAGACGTTCAGCAGTACCAAGGTAACCGATATAGCCCTCGAATTCGCTGAACTGAAGTCGCAGTCGGCGGGACTTTTCAATTTGGTGGAAAGATTCTTGCGTGATCGCCTCGTGCGTAGACCACCCTCAAGGTGGACTGATGACCTGGTAAAGGTCGCAGGAGTCCGCTAGATGCAGGTGACACATAACCCGTCAATGTAACACTTTTTGGAGGAGGCCAATGTCCAGCAGTTGACGTCCTTCGGCTGATGTGATGGTCAACATTTTTAATTGATGTTAGACAACGTGTAAAGTTCAAGTATATGAAACTGTGTTTTGTGGATCTTGACGATCACCATATGTGACAAGAATAAAGCAGTATATATTTAATGTTAATGTAGTTTTATTTATAGTGAAAATACGTAGGACAATTTGTATACATCAGTAATTGACATATAAATTTTCTAACAGAAAATAGTGTGTCCATGGTAACCAAACCATAGAGTTGGTTCACCATACTTCACATCCTCGGAAGTTTTAAGAATTTGTGTTTGTGTATTTCGTCGTAAAACATTGACTTCATCACACGGATATCTTTTGATGTGACCACTTTATTTTTGGAAGGTAGTAAAATTTTGAAAGCTTTTGAGGTTTCAGAGTATCCAATAAAGATGCCAGGAATTGCTTTTGGTGCGAATTTGTGACCACTGGTACCTTTGATAAGAACAAACGTTTTGGAGCCAAAGATGTATAGGTGATTAATGCACGGCTTTCTGCCAACCCATGCTTCAAATGGCGTTTTGTTTTGGATGGCACTGTTCAGACTCCTGTTAGACAGGTAATTTGCAGTCATGACAGCTTCGCCCCAGCATTTTAAGGGTGCTTTCGCATCGATGAGTAGGGCTCTTGCTTTCTCGATCAGAGTACGGTTTTTCCTTTCAGCTAATCCATTTTGGTGCGAAGTGTAAGGCGCACTAAGCCTTCTTTGTATTCCGCAGCGTTTCAGGTAAGCATCGAATACTTTGTTAACATATTCGGTCCCATTATCCGATTGTAACGCTTTTATTTTCGTGCCTGTGTGAGTTTCTGCCATCTGTTTGAACTCTTTGAATTTCTCTAAGACCTCGCTCTTGTTTTTCAGCATGTAGACTCGACTGTAGCGACTGAAGTCATCAATAAATGTGACAAAGTATTTATTTCCGCTTAACGTGGGCGTTCGGATAGGTCCACAGACGTCGGTGTGAATGATTTCTAAGAGTTCAGATGTACGTTGTGTTGTTTTGTCACGGGGAGCTGGTACTCGGTGCATTTTAGCCAGAATGCAGGTTTCACATTCAGGTAATGCTTCTGATGCATCGAAGTTCAAACCAACTAGACTTTGGTTTTGGAGTGCAAGTTTTAAATCCATGGCGTTCATGTGCCCAAGTCTTCTGTGCCAGTCATAGATGTTCATGTTTGCCGAGTCAGTTTTGTTTGAGGATGTCGGAGCTATGTCATCTTTATCATTGGCCAGGTTGTTGCACTCATGCTTGCTTGGTTTGATGTGATAGAGACCGTCTTGTTCTTTGTGAGCAGTGAGAGTTATTCCAGCTTTTGGGTTGCTGACTGTCGCTTTGTTCTTTGTGAAGAGGACAGAACAGCCTGCATCTGTCATCTTGCTAACTGACAGTAGGTTAGTGCACAGACTAGGTACGTACAACGTGTCCTTCAGGTGAGTGAGCGCTTCACCGTCTCCATTTCTCGAAATGAAAGAGACTGTACCTTTTCCTTCAATCTCTGCAGTGCAGTCTTCCGTTGCGAAGTGAAGTTTTCTGGATGTTATCTCGATATTTTTAAATAGGTCTCGTTGATAAGTCATGTGTGACGTGCAGCCGCTGTCTAGGATCCAAATATTGTTCTCAGGCTTCTTGTTGCGTGTAAGAAGGCACTGTGTAGCATAATTGTTCCGATGAGAGTCAACATTATGTTTCTTAGAACTCTCATTGTTTTTCTTCCAGCAGTTTGTACATACTTTGTGATTCTTGCGTTTGAAGATGTTACCTCTTCGTTTGCAAATTCGGCAGGACGCGTATAATGCTTCTTCATATGCGGATTCAGGTTCGTCGGTATTGGTCATGTTTTGGTTATGGTGACGTGCTTCAAATTCTTCTAATATTTTAGTTTTAAGCTCTTCTGGCTTAGGAAGACTGTCGCGCGATTCAATAGAAACTCTGAAGTTCTCATAATCAGGAGATAGACTGTACAACATCATAATCGTTAACAAGTCGTCGTTTATGATTATGTCCATGTCGGCCAGTTTGTCCACTGTGTCCATAAACTTGTTTAGGTGACTGCGTACGTCGTGTCCTTCTAGTTTCGTTAGGATCAGTTGTTTTAGTAGAGACGCCTTTCGTGCAGGTCCCTTACTGGCGTAAGTATTTTTCAGTTTGTCCCAAACCTCTCTGGCAGTGCCGCAGTTTTTAATTTGCTTAAGCTCAGATGGAGCAATAATAAGGACGAGTTCACATTTAGCTAATCGGTCCTTAGCAACGTCGTCGGCAGTTGCGTTCGAGGACAAGGGTGTCTCAACGTATTTCCAAAGTTTTTGCCTCACTAGGACGGCTTCTGCTTGTATAACCCATGTATGGGTACTTATATTTGTTAGCTAGACTTAAGGCGACTATCTAGAAAGAAATAAAACATAAGGACACAGAATATAGACACATTTTTATTACTTTAATATCCACATATCACCTCACATGATCTTATTTAAATGTGCACATATTTACCAATAAAATAATTATAATCGAACCATATATGGTTTAATATATTAAAGCGAATGAATAATCAGACCGATACTGCACAATGGCTTCGAACAGTAAGTACTAAGGCACGTCTTTCTTCGATGGCGTCAGGAACAGAAAAAGAGAGCGTAGCCTCGAGCTGGCGCCTTTTATCAGCTCGGGAAGCCACCCCCCCGACCAGGTGTCCGGCAGGTAACTGTAGAACTTGAGCAGGCGACAGATGGCGCCACAGGCTGCTTTGTGACGTAGCGCTGTGGTGCTTGTAGCCGCGTTCGGTGCCGCCGTAAACGATTCTTCGGCGCATCGGTAGATGTCGCCAACACGGCCATGCTGCAGTTGTGCCCGCCTCGGGTACTCCACGAGTCGGGTAAAATGCTGTCAACAAAAAAAACAACGATCGTTATAACTAGAGCCGAATTATAGTATATAAATACACTTCATCACAATAATTGATAGCCGCTGGTTCAATACATAATCACCACACCCAGTCACAGTACTCGTACAGAGTGTCTTTCTAGCACTTTTTGCCCCCCTTATTTGGACTGTCCGTGCTCGTGCCCACTCCCGTTAACATAAGTGTTTACCGGCTCATTATAATATTAAACCATTGACACATCTTTTATTGCAAATTTATATGAAATTGATGTTCTAGATGAAAAAAATAATTATATACCATTAATAAACTGAGACTGGCATCAGCCTGAACTTAGAATTCTGCGATCTGTTTGTCCGTTATTGATTATTATCAGACAGTATTTTACCAAGGCTCGCTACATGGAAATAAAAATGTATTTATTAATATTTCGCAGTCGAGAGACAAATAAAATATTAACTCATACCTCGCCAACACTGCTATTGAGTTATCATGTCCCAGTCACCGATGTGTATCCAGGGTTTCATGTTTTCTGCTGCCGCTGTTCCCGTGTACCGCTTACAGCTACGTTCAGCGCCTCGTACATCTTCCACTTGATACCTATCTTTTCCCAAGACCTTAACCACTTGAAACGGTCCTTTAAAAATTGGTAACAATTTCGTGCTACGACCATCGTTGGATTGACTTTGTATTTTAATAAGGACTAGGTCACCTTCATGGTATTGTCGAGCCTTTTTGCGTGTTCTATCGAATCTCTCTTTTTGTTGCATGGAGCTAGACTTAATGTTCTTGTCAACTAATTTTCGTAATTTGGTAACATCTACCTCAGACTCGTGATCACTGTTAGGTGCTAACTTATCTGCATCCGTACGTAACCGATAACCAAAGAATACCTCACTGGGCACAGCTTTAATAGTTTTCTGAATAGTGCTATTTAAGCCTTGCTGCAAAGGTTTTACGCATTTATCCCAATTATCGTCGGACAAATCAGCACCCATGGCTCTCATAGCTTCTAAAATCGTTTTAACAAAACGCTCCGCTTGACCATTTGAACGTGGCATTCCGGTGGCTACCGTATGCACCCTTATATTTTTACTACTACAATATTGTTTAAAACAATGAGACGTAAAGCAAGAGCCTGCGTCTGAAATTAGTCTATTTGGATATCCAAAGATTTTCGAAAGATTATCCAATTCATTAATGGCATTGGCACTGTCAGTGTTAGGAACCGCAAATATAAATACATTAGGAGAACAATATTTCTTTGCTATTCCGCTAATAAACGTGCTGGTCTATTAGTGAAGATAAGATGCAACTATTTGCGTAAAAACATGCAAAAAATTACAGCAAACCACCACCAATAATGACAAAAACCTCGACACGTGTTTCGCCTCTCTACGAGGCATCATCAGGAGATGCTGGCAGGAGATGTTGCTTGCGCCACGTCCACTGAGCAAATGACCCGCCCGGACATCAAGCAACATCTCCTGCCAGCATCTCCTGATGATGCCTCGTAGAGAGGCGAAACACGTGTCGAGGTTTTTGTCATTATTGGTGGTGGTTTGCTGTAATTTTTTGCATGTTTTTACGCAAATAGTTGCATCTTATCTTCACTAATAGACCAGCACGTTTTTTAGCGGAATAGCAAAGAAATATTGTTCTCCTAATATATCATGGACTTCCGCAAAGTAACGCCTGATTCAATAAAATATAAATACAAATTTTGTAAAAGAATCTACCATTACGAGTAAGTATTTATTATTTTCTGTAGTTTTGACGAAAGGGCCCACGTGATCCAAATGCAATGTGTGATATGGTCTAGCATACTTTGGCAATGGATATAACTGACCTTCTTTCGGACCCGTTTTATTTTTATTATATACGCAATTTAGGCAATTACCAATATATTTCTTTACTGTGCGTCGGAGTTTAGGGAACCAATATTTATCTTTAATACGTTCTACTGTTTTATCCACGGCAAAATGACCAAGGTCGTCGTGGTTATATTTTATAATTTGCCAGATACACTGCTGTGAAACAACCCAACGGCGACCTTGCTCTGTCCGTTTGTAAACTTTACCACCTAACAGCTCGTAATTGATAAACGTGTTTTTATTTAAATCGGCCTCTCCTGATTCAAGAATTGTTTTTATTTTAACTATTTCGGGATCTTGTAATTGTACGGACAGTAACCAGTCAGCTTCCTTAATTGACAAAATCAACTCTGACTCAGATTTTTGCCCGGATTGCACGGGATTGCGGCTAAGCGCATCAACATGTTGCATTCTATTACCATCCCTATGAAATGTGTCGAAAACAAACTCCTGTGTAGAAAGTATCCAACGTGCAATCCGAGGAATAATCTCCTTCTTCGTTATTGCAAAACGTACAGCACTGCAATCAGTTATTACTTTGAACGGAGCTCCTAATAAGTATAGTCTAAATTTATCTAGGGATGTGACAATAGCTAGTAACTCTAATTCAAATGAGTGGAGCTTCTTTTCATCGTCGGAAGTTTGACGGCTATAATAGTGTACCGGTTTTTCTCCTTCCTCGGTCACTTGCATTAAAATGCCTGAAAGTCCGTCCCTGCTAGCGTCCGTATAAAGTACACATTCCTTATTTGGATCGTAAATGGTTAGTACATTATCAGATGACAAAGCACTTTTTAACGTTTCAAAAGCCTGCTGTTGATTACTTGTCCAAATCCACCTACTATCTTTCTTCAACAAGTTTGTTAGTGGGCTAGACAAAAGGGCACAATTTTTTATAAATTTGCGAAAATAGCTAACAAGCCCTAGAAATTGACGTAATTGATGAACGGTTTTTGGCTGCGGAAAATTCTTAACGGCCGCGACTTTGTTTTCGTTTGGTTTTATAGTATTATGTTGTACATGATATCCCAAAAACTCTATTTCAGTTTTTAAAAAATGTCATTTCTTTTAGGTTTAGTTTCAGATTATGTTGTTCAAATATTTTTAGGACAGATTCTAGCAAAGCCAAGTTCTCTTCTGGGGTTTCGCTTATTAACAGGACATCATCCAAATATATTATTATTTTACCAAAACGCAAATTACCTAATACTTTGTTCATCATCTGCTGGAAGCAAGAGGGCCCGTTACAGAGTCCAAACGGGAGCTTTAGGTACTCGTAATGACCCTCCTCCGTTATGAAAGCGCTTTTATGTACAGAATCGTTACTCATTTTGATTTGGTAGTAACCGCTCTTGAGATCTAAGCTGGTAAAATATTTGCAACCTTGTAATCTATCTATAAGATCTTCTATTCGGGGCATAGGATATTTATTCTTGACTGTTATTTTATTCAGTGCCCTATAGTCAACGCAGAGTCTCTTTTCACCGTTTTTCTTGTCTACTAATAACACAGGGCTAGCATAGGCGGAATTGCTTTCTCGAATTATGCCGCTTTCTAGTAATTCATTAATCATTTCCCGAATAATTTTCCTATCGGCATGTGAACTCCTATAAGGCCTAAATTGAACCGGTTTTGTATCGTTTAATTCGATGACCATTTCATGGTTGTCAACTTGACCTAATTCTTTGATGCTACCTGCCACACACTGACTATACTTGTTAAATAATTGCACTAACTCGTTAAGATGAGAATCGGTATCTATTTGAGTCTCATTAATTGCGTTGCAAAAGTTGTCAAAAACTTTCTGATAACTGAATGTCAGCACATCTCCAACACGTGAATACATAATATCTTGTCGTTCAGTTACATTGCGACCGATTAAAATGTCACACCCTGATATTTCCTCAATTACATACATTTCTACATTATCCAGTTTCACATTATCTAATTTTAGAGAGACTGTAATACTATTCGATACTATTTTAGTATTATCCTTCGAAAATCCGTGCAGCGCTACAGGTGTGCTCAATGAACAAGTTGTTAACGCATATTCATTAACTAACGCTTGACTAATAAGGCAACAACTACTCCCGGTGTCAATAAAAGCGTCATGCTCAAATTTGTCATCAATCAGCACATTTTTGATGAATCTACTTTTTGATTCAGAACTACTAATAAACTTTGTCTCCTGTTTCGCAACTTTTTGATTCTTTTTACTGAAGCAACTGGACTCGGAATGACCTCTTTTACCGCAAAATTCACATTTAATATCGCACTGGCTTCTCTTATGCGCTCCACCACAACAAAAACATTTAACACGATTTTGAGGCAGTCCAGGCTTTACGGAATCTGAAGTTTGTTCCGCAGAAGACAAAGCCGTTTGTCCTATGCTTGACTGAGGAGAAATCAATTTATTCCGAAAGTCGATTTGTTTACTATGCCCAGGTACAACTTGCTTTGAAACCGGTTTGCTTTTGTACTTACGGCTGTGCAAAAAGCTGGCTAAACTATCGCATGTGTTGAAACTACCCGCTTCTATCGAATTACTTAAAGTACTATCCCGCATATTACCTAAAATTATGGATATGATATCGCTATCCGTAAAATTCAACGATAGCCTGTCAATTTTGCTTTTTTGTTCAAAAAAGAATTCATAAAGAGATTGTTCTTCGTTAGGTTTACGTTCAATTATTTCCTTTAAACATTCGAACATGTTTCGTTTAATTTGGAATGTTGTCGAAATTTTAGAACGCCATGTATGCCAATCCCAATTTGTCCATTCGACACTAGTTCGCAACAGGGAGTCATACCAAATTTTTGCAGATCCTTTAAGTTTATTGAGAGCTTGATAACGCGTCATTCTATCGCTCCATGCAAACGTTCGAGTATAAGATTCGATTATATTTAACCACGCATCAACATTGTCCTTAATTGGGTCAAACTCGGGTATCATACTGTTAAGTGAAATCGTATTGGATGTACTCACAAATTCTGCACCGTCTGATGTGAGTACCTTCTTCTTTTTCCTCCTGGGAGGCGGAGACGGCGTCCTTGCTGATGAGGACGATGAGGGCGAGGGTAAACGTGACCGCTTACGTTTCCCCATCTTGCCAGCACTTCTGATGTTAGCTAGACTTAAGGCGACTATCTAGAAAGAAATAAAACATAAGGACACAGAATATAGACACATTTTTATTACTTTAATATCCACATATCACCTCACATGATCTTATTTAAATGTGCACATATTTACCAATAAAATAATTATAATCGAACCATATATTAAAGCGAATGAATAATCAGACCGATACTGCACAATGGCTTCGAACAGTAAGTACTAAGGCACGTCTTTCTTCGATGGCGTCAGGAACAGAAAAAGAGAGCGTAGCCTCGAGCTGGCACCTTTTATCAGCTCGGGAAGCCACCCCCCCGACCAGGTGTCCGGCAGGTAACTGTAGAACTTGAGCAGGCGACAGATGGCGCCACAGGCTGCTTTGTGACGTAGCGCTGTGGTGCTTGTAGCCGCGTTCGGTGCCGCCGTAAACGATTCTTCGGCGCATCGGTAGATGTCGCCAACATATTTGGTATTAACTTTGGTAACTCTTCTTTTTAATCTATTTAGAAATAAGTACTTAAATTATGTAGCCGTGTCAAGACGCAAAAGCGCTGTGTTTTCGTTTGGTTTTTGCTCACTTATTTTTTACATATTCATCACGCTATCGGTGAGGATCTGTTATTAGCTCACTGTCACTACTGTTTTAAGCTACTGTGTAATATTTAAGCTGATGATCTTCCTATATAAATAAATAAATAAATATTCTTGCAACATCGAAAGCTCTGCTACCATGTAAAGTTCAAGCATATGAACCTGTGTTTTGTGGATCTTGACGATCACCATATGTGACAAGAATAAAGCAGTATATATTTAATGTTAATGTAGTTTTATTTATAGTGAAAATACGTAGGACAATTTGTATACATTTGTACATATAAATTTTCTAACAGAAAATAGTGTGTCCATGGCAACCAAACCATAGAGTTGGTTCACCATACTTCACACAACGTTCCAAAGTTTAAAAGAGTAATATGTTTCTGTGAACAGCGTAGTAGTTGCTGACAAATGAATTCACTAAAGTGGCTGCCAATAGAATTTAATCTAACTATGTAAACAAACCGCCATAGTAAAAGACAATTTCAATACGGCGGTTTGTTTACATAAGGTTTACATACATAGTTAGCAAATTCAATTGACGGCCACTTTACGCGACGAATTTTTGAATTCATTGACTCCCTCTGGAACTCCGCCGCACAAATTGGATTAAAGCGTTGGTACCATTACCAAGGTTAAACTTTGAAAAAACAAACGAGTCTGCATGGCTGAAACACCAATCATTAGGCAGATGGGTACTCCAGTGGGCACAGGACGAGTCCTAGTGAGTGAACTGCTTAGATTACAGGATGGCCGTTGTCATTTTTATAAACCGACCAGATGGGAGGGTAGGTAATTTTTTTACGTAACTTGTATCCCTTAGATTTTTAATGCGTGTTTTTATTTATGATCTAAATGTTTATTTTTTCATATATACTTTGCATTCATATGGCGTCATATGGCGGTGAGAATAGACTATCCATCTCTTTCTAATTAGCCCACTTAGAAAGAGACGGATAGTCTATCTCACCGCCATATGACGGCGCCGCTATCCTAGGAAACCAGAGCTTTACAGAAACCAAATAGTTTGTTATAATTATTTTTACATTGTAGTAAATTTGTTTAGGCACTATAGTTTTATTAATGGATAGTTGTAGTGTACATACTTTGTATCTATGGGAGACGACTAATTACAGTACAGATGTGTGTGTGTGTGTGTGTGTGTGTTTCTGTCAGTGTGTGTTCAGTAACTAGGTCGAGATTTGAGCAGCTACCTACGGACCCCATCAGTACTCTCAAGATGCATGCAATCGTGACCGTGAGCTATCAGATGTGGTGTAACTGGCCTCTTTTTGTGTGCACGTGTTATATGCATTAGCTCGGTCTGTTTGGTGTTGATGACCAGCCCAACATCACGAGCCTACCTTGAGCTACTATAATGTTTGAGCTTGCTGTCAATAGGCAAGTGTCATCAGCAAATTGGAAAACTAATACGGATCTCATTCTGTTCTAGTTTACAAAAAAAGTTTTTTTTTTCTTAAAGTGTGTGCGATGAACACCAAGAAAACTTAATGTCATGTTATAATTTTGTTTTTGTACATGTTTTTGATTCTCTCTATGTCCGATTCAGATCTGACTTAAAAAGTGGTTTGCTACAATCGCTACACAACCAGTCGTCCCCTGGCTCACCAGGCGGGAACTTCCTCGCCTCGCTTGGCTCCACATTACGGGTGCGGAACCATTTCCGCATAACACTCGTCGTAAGGTTTTTCTCATATTCCATTTTTTGCAAAATCTTGAGAATTTTGAGATTAGGTGCGGAGGATGCAGCCGTGCTGGTGCTGGTAAACCTGGGAAGAAATTATTTAATTAGTTGCCAAATACATAGTAACAATAGGGCGATGCTGCGGTTTGTTTTTTTATAATTTGCCCGGTTAGTGATATCCGTATTTCATAATCAGGCATTTTGAAGAATCAATTACATGCAGTTTACGAGTAGATAAGTTTGTGTTGGCCAAGTTGGTATCGCTAAATATACATACCTACATAATATTGCAACTTTTTCATTTGGAAACATGATGTGGAAGCTAGCAGCCTAGGAACATTACTGACGCCGCTTGCTAAGCCTAAGTGGCCCGATTAAACAAATGTCTTCTACCTGGGCTGGGGTTTTTGCAATACGAGGGCGGGGCAGCGCGGGTACTATAGCTTGACCACAACCGCTGTGCCGCTCTGCCGGTACGCGCGCTATACTCTTATTAGCCATGGAATCGGTTCGATTGGTAAGGGAATTCGACCGTACTAGCCCTTAATACTTAAAGCGTATACATTTTATTGATATTATAATCTTTGAAGATTAAGTGTTTTATAATTAAGACAATTGCATAGGTTGTATTCATAATGAATAAATTTCAATAATCAAACAATTAAAATGAATGACAATGAAATTAACATATTCTCAGGTTGTACAAATTGGAATCCATTTGGTCGGCGGTCGAAACCGCGACGTCGTACAACGGCACCATTCAGATTTGTTACTCTTAACTGTATTTTGTGCCAAACGGAAAAAAACATTTTGAATTATGGATAGACATTTGAAAATTGCATAAAGGCGTAATTTACAACATTAGTGCCAATGCCATAGTTTTGTATTTTTTGTTTAGTCATAGGCCTTTTTTTATTTTTGGTAGTAGTTTAGTCTCGGACCTACGCTTGAAATTATTATGAATCACAATAGATTCAATTATAAATCAAACATCATATTCAAAACATCAAAAGTAAATAGCTTTGTATACGCATTAAGTGTGCTCAAGGTTAATACAAACCTGAAAACTGCGTTGGCAGCTTATTATGCGTACGCACATGCATGGCTTCAATACGGTGTAACATTGTGGGGTGCTAGCACTGATCACAGTGGTTTGGCTTGTATGGAGAGTGCCAAAAGTCGATTTCTCTTAAAATATCATATATACCCCCATTATAAAAAAATATTATTTTAATAAAATCTAATAAAAATACAGTAATCCATGGTTTTACATCGTCTATTTAACCAACAAAGAAAAATCTGAATGCTATACATATAATAATAAAGAGTTGTTTTAAATGATATTGTAAAATTATGAATATAAAACTAAAACTTATATATTTACAGAGAAGCCTATATCGTACAAATTATGTAACGCGAAATAGTTCGTGTCACGTGTCATTCACCTTAAGATATAACTAACTTACTTAATTAATACTTCAAAATATGTTAAACATGTAATAAATTAAGTACAGGCTGTGATAAACGTTGTTTTTTCTTCTTTGGTAGTTCCCTAAGGCCTGAAATCATTCATCCGCCGATTTTTCGTTCATACTATTTTTTTCTACGACGGGGTACCATCGTTTTTTTGCCTGCAAAATCTTAGCATATGACGGCAAAACCGGTTTATTTCTACTATTTATAAACTTTTGTATTGATTGGTATTGGTGTTTTGTTAACTTTGTCTCCATGAATAATGATAAAACTTCGTCGATGGTCACCTCACTTCGAACACTGTCTGCTGAAATGTCGACTAAAGAGTTCCCGGCATACTCATCCACTTGTGAGAGTTCAGCTAGTCTTCTACGTTTGGTTCGGTCGCTGCACGAGCCATGTTCTTTGTTCGGTCCCTAACTTTGAAGAGTTGTGACACGTCTCACCTAGTACTAAGGAGCTTGAAGTTGATGAAGTCGTACCTCTGTGCAAGTCTATGCCTTCAACGACACTTAACCATTCACTGTGTTTAGAAATTACATATTGGCGAGCTCTGTTCTCTTTTTTCCAAAATTTTGATAATTGTTTGCTTAAATTATCAATTCGCTTTTGTAGATTTTGAATATCGAAGTTGTCAGCGTCGTCCGGCAGCAGTTGCAGAAGGGACCGGAGGACATAGCGCGCCTTCTCACAACAAGCACCAGCGACCTCACACCACAATTAGAATATATACATTCTTGAAAATGTCAAGTGAAAAAACTCACCTGAAAAGAAACGAAACATATTATAGTGGGTGTGCTATTGCAAGATACCTTGCACTTTTTGACTATGCGCTGAAACTTGGCACAGTTGATCCTTAGGTGGTCTTGAGTGGATTCAGACCGGGAGCCATCGAGAGCCACCCCGCATTTAGGGGGGAGAGGGGGGGGAAGTTCGACTCCGCCGCGCTTTATTTAAAGCCATTTTTTTCTGAAACTATACACACCAAGGCAAGTGTTATATCATTTTCGGATAAATAAAGGATGAGGAATATATTTTACGAACCAAAATAATACATTTTGGAACAAAAAAAATAAACTAAAGGAGAAAAACATATACAGCGTAAATTATTTTTATTCAATATTACTATTTTTTTTTTAACTACTTAAGATACATAAAAACAAAAAATACGGCCATAAAGCCACATTAATTCGGTTTTAGAAAATATATTATTTTGTATATAAATATGTTAACAGACCGGAAATAAAAAAAATATGCTTGAGTCAGGGCGACCTCAATGCATGTGTCGTCCGTGAAGGAAATGAAGGTAGAGTTTTAAAATACGATAGTTGTCAATTATATGTGATTACTTTGGGTGTTTCGGTATTTAACATGAAATATTTTAAATGAAACTACGCCCTGTCAATTAGTTTATATATAACACGCTCCACTGCAAAGACACTGCAAGGAATCCAACGACACCTCATATATCAAAAACCATCAAGCCGTTTGGACTGTAGCCCGTGAAATAGAATTGTCATGTCCACAATCCACATACAAACATACATGCATACATAATTACACAAGATATGAGCGCCGCGCCGCCGCCGCCGCCGACTAAAATCCCACGCCGACGCAGCACCATCGGCGCGTGTCAGCTATTTACACACTCAGTACTTAGCGAGTGTAGCAACCCTCATGTGTTTTATTATTCAACGGTCGGTTTAAATAAATACAGCTACGGTACAGCTACGGTAGCCTAGTGGTTCAGGCATGCGGCTGTCAAGCGTCGGTCGTGGGTTCGAATCCCGGCTCGTACCAATGAGTTTTTCGGAACTTATGTACGGAATATTTACCGTTAGCTTTTCGGTGAAGGAAAACATCGCGAGGAAACCGGTCGAATCCCAATAAGGTCTAGTTTTCCCTCTGGGTTGGAAGGTCAGATGGCAGTCGCTTTCGTAAAACTAGTGCCTATGCCAAATCTTGGGATTAGGTGTCAAAGCGGACCCTGGGCTCCTTTAGGGGCACAACCGGGAATAACGCTAGGAGAATGATGGTCGGTTTAAATAAATAATCCTTTAATTGTCAAATGCGAAGTTCCTAGTTTCGCATGTTTTAGGGTGGTTTACCTGTCGTATCTACCTTCGACACCGACAAATCGATGTCACCAAGTGTACCATGGAAATGATTCTAGCTATGAAAATGGTTCGGCACTGACTCTTGTTCGTGTGATGCATAAGCTTTGCTGACTATCGGCGCTCTACGTCCAATTTTCCCCGCTCACTGCCACTTAAGTTTAGCGATTCGAAGGGCTATCTTGAGCGGTTACCTTGCTCCCGCTGCGGTAGCCCCATTTCTGATGCGATCACGTAGATAAACTCCCAGCATAACCCTCTCCCTTGACATTTGGGTGACTTTGAGCCTTCTTGTGAGGCCCATAGTTAGCGACCACGTTCCAGTGCCATATTTCATCACTGGTCAAACACACACACACTGGTCAAAGACTTGTCTTGAAACACTGCTGAATATTGGATGAAAATATGTGCCGTAGCTTCCAGAACGCTGCCCAGCCGAGTATGATTCGCCATTTGACTCTTTTTAAAGTTAGAGAGGAGTCTGGGACACACGCACAGAAAGCAGTCTGCTGGGGTTGGTACTACATGTGCTTTTTACATGATCTTCGCCTTATCCATGTTCATTCTCAGACCAACTCGCTCGGAAGCTTCACTAAGGTCATCGAGCATCGTATTTAATTCCTCCATGGTCTCAGCCAAGACTACTATATCGTCAGTAAAGCGCAGGTGTGTGAGGTGTACTCGCCGTAGATGTTGATACCTAGCCTTTTCCAATGATCCAGGGCTGAATGGGCCGAAGGCCTAAACCACCAAGGTCTGGTATCGTAGACAGCATATGGTACACGGACGGATCAAAAATGGGATCCGGTACGGGAGCAGGCATTTATGCGAATGACTATACATTAGTATAAGCATGGGTAGTTTGGCAACCGTGTTCCAGGCGGAGACATACGCCATAATTGCCTGTGCACAGGAGGCGGGCAGACTATCTATATACTCAGTGACAGTCAAGCGGCCCTTAAAGTGCTTACGGCGCCGAAAGTGAATTCTAGACTAGTCTATAATGGCGTCCAGATACTGAACAAGCTTGGAAAGCACAATAAGATGCAACTAGTTTGGACACCAGGGCACGAGGGCTTCATCGGCAACGAAAGAGCGGATGAGCTTGCAAGAGGGGGGTCTTTGTAGGTCCAGAACCATTTGTGCTCTCCCAGGGAACTGTAATTTCGGCCTTTAAAGCCTACGCCAAAATCAAACACCAACACGAGCGGAGGAGTGAGGCGTGCTTGAGGCATGCACTCTAAGCTCTTCATAGAAGGACTGGACTCCGGCAAGACTAAGAAACTCTGGATATCCAGTAGGAAGCACCTCAGAATCATATATGGGGTGTTAACAGGTCACTTCGGAGAAGGAACGAGGGGAAGAATCTTTTGGCCAAGATGGGACTATTGTAATAGAGTGGGCATGCTCGCTGGCGGATTTCTGTGTGTATTGTTATATAAAGAGAGAGAGAGAGAATGACATACTTTTATTTCATACCCAAAGTTAGAAAATTGATTAGATAAATGAAGGGGAGAAGGAAGACAATAAAGTTAATATACAATCGTATAAACAGTCTGTAACGGTGACTTATTTCATCTACGGATATTGTATGAATCATTTCATATATCGATACCTAAATAGAATTCCTGCTTTGGTAATGGACATGGCTGGAGGCGTAGGGCGACATACGAATTTCAATCGTAATAGCTGGAACATTAGAAGCTAAATGAAAATGAATAGTACGACTTTTTGTGGTAAGGCAATGTGTTTACGTTAGCGCTTTAATACTACAATCTGAATTGAACCTTATTGCTAAAGAGTTAAGGTTGTTAATGGGTTGAAATTATTGATGATACCACCAACGTCTGGCCTCGTAAACCTACTGACCCTAATGACGCTCGTGACCCTATTTACGCTATTGACCCTCTTGACCCTCTTGACCCTCTTGACCCTATTGACCCTCGTGACCCTTTTGACCCTCGTGACCCTATTGACCCTCGTGACCCTTTTGACCCTATTGACCCTCGTGACCCTCTTGACCCTCTTGACCCTCTTGACCCTATTGACCATCTTGACCCTATTGACCCTCGTGACCCTTTTGACCCTCGTGACCCTATTGACCCTCGTGACCCTTTTGACCCTATTGACCCTCGTGACCCTTTTGACCCTATTGACCCTCTTGACCCTATTGACCCTCGTGACCCTTTTGACCCTCGTGACCCTATTGACCCTCGTGACCATTTTGACCCTATTGACCCTCGTGACCCTCTTGACGCTATTGACCCTCTTGACCCTATTGGCCCTCTTGACCCTCTTGACCCCCGTGACTCCGTGACCCTATTGACCCCCGTGACCCTATTGACGCTCGTGACCCTATTGACCCTCGTGACCCTATTGGCCCTTTTGACCCTCGTGACCCTATTGACCCTCGTGACCCTCTTGACCCTATTGGCCTTCGTGACCCTCTTGACCCTCTTGACCCTATTGACCCTCTTGACGCTATTGACCCTCTTGACCCTCGTGACCCTCGTGACCCTCTTGACCCTATTGACCCTCGTGACCCTATTGACCCTCTTGACCCTATTGACCCTCTTGACGCTATTGACCCTCTTGACCCTATTGGCCCTCTTGACCCTCGTGACCCTATTGGCCCTCTTGACCCTCTTGACCCTCTTGACCCTCGTGACTCCGTGACCCTATTGACCCTCGTGACCCTATTGACCCTCTTGACCCTATTGACCCTCTTGACTCTTTTGACCCTCGTGACCCTATTGACCCCCGTGACCCTAATGACGCTCGTGACCCTATTGACCCCCGTGACCCTATTGACCCTCGTGACCCTATTGACCCCCGTGACCCTATTGACCCTCGTGGCACTGTGACCCTATTGACCCTCGTGACCCTATTGACCCTCGTGACCCTCGTGAAGAGTATAAAAGGAAATGCCGAAGTAGTATGGGGGATTATTTATTTCTCATCGTTCGGACTGGCAGTGTCTCTGGTTGTGGGCTGTGAAATTATTGGTGTGTGTTACCTCTATTGTGTTTTGGTGAATGGCTTGTTATTGTGAGGAATCTCTCTTCATAATTATGAGTCTTTTACTTACTTAATTTTACAAGTTAATTGTATATTTAAAGGGGTATTAGGGCCTAAGCTATATTTACTTTATCGGAGGTACTCCGGGAGGTTTATATGGTTAAATCAAATATGTTTAATTTGCTAGCGGCCACTCCCTAGAATTAGACATGTTTGACAAGTGTTTTCGGAACTCAGTCAAAGCTGTATTTACCGTAACGGAGTTGGTCCGGAGGTTTATATAGTTAATCAAATATATTTAATTATGCCAGGGTACTCCCTGGGATTGAGTATGTTTGACGATTGTTTTCGAAATTTAGTTGGGGTTAATTCTTACTGTCCAATCAGCCGGAACACTGTCAAGAATCAGTTATCTGCGGAGTCAGCCCCACCTAACGGTGCCAACGGGGATGAATCCGTGTCCGTGTAGTTACCAGACTTGAGGTGTGGTCTGGCGTCTACCTCTTTACCAACATAGGAGACGAAACCCTTTAATCGGGGCCCTCACGTCTCTCAAAACAACTGACGGTGGAAACGTGGCTTGAGCATTTATGTGACGAAAAGCATAGGAGGATATCTCCGCTCGTGGAAACCGATCGGTTGCTTGAGGGGTCGTTCAGTGTTAAATATACTTATATATCAACATACCGTATGTCCAGTTAGTGCATCTTACTCGCTGTTATCCCTTTAGCCTTCGGGCACAGCGAGGGGAGATGAATTACACAGGCTGTTAGAGGGTTGTCATCTCAGTTTCGCCGACTGAACTAATTACAGCTTCAATAGGGATACATTCTTGCTTCTGAACTAAGGTATGGTTCCAGGAGTAAGCAGAATAGGGACTGTGGGGTAGGCTTAGGAGTAAATTCACGCGTTATGGGGTATTAGGGCTTGAAACTATATCTACTGTAACCAATAATATTACAAGTGTTTGGTAGGATTAATAAAATTGAAGTTAATATTCTTATAAAATCTAATGACGACTAAAATTATTAATGAGTAACCAGTGTGATGTTTGAGTAGTACGGCAAGTGGTGTTGGGTTGCCGTGGGTTACACGTGAAACACGAGACAATTGTTAAATATCATTAAAAAGGTCATAGTATTATTCATGAAATTGTGATATCCGGATTATTTCAGAAAGATGAAATAATTCTGGGTTTGATGACAGGCTGAGCAGTTCATCAAATCCATTTAAAATATCTTATTATCATGAGAGAGAACTCTCCATTTAAAGTATCTTATTTTCATGAGAGGGAATTCTCCATTTAAGGCATGGTTTGGGTAGAATGTCTCGCGTGTAATGAACGGCTTACCACGGCATTACTCTACGGCCGTCGGTATAAAATGGTCCAGGCCATCTTAGTTATACATATAAACGATTAATAATACTAAAAGATGTCAGTCGAGTTTGTCTCGGTGTATCTTCTCGAAACTGACCGCTAGGTTTGAGACACTGGTAGATTCATTCTCCGAGTCCTAAACTCGTAGGATAGCTAGGTAAGTAACTTGAATAGGATGTCCAGACTCCATTCCAACAAGAGAGTAGCCAGTGTGAGCAAAAGATTGCCACACGACCCGTCGATAGAACTTTGGTCCAAAATACAAGTATTTAGGGCAGTCTTCTAGATAATAATAGGTTTAAATAAATAATCTTGATTTTATGAAGGCTACTCCTTGTTCAACCGGACATGTAATAGGGGATAGGTGTTTTTCTACCAAAAACAATTTTTAATTATAATCATAAAGTAACCTACAGTGTAATTATAATCATAAAGTGATTTATAATTAATTTATTATTCCTACAAGATTTAGGACTTTGTTATGCTCATAAATAGGAAAATAGCAGTTAAAAGTAGCATTTCAGTAGGTTAATTTATGTACAGATAAGCTAGCTTTAATTTTATTATGAATGGAGAGTCCAAAAACCTGTCAAGCTTTCATAAAAGGATCTAGGGTTATAACGGTACACAACACTTAGGGGTTCAACCACTAGCGATCACATTTTGGCCAAATCGTCAGGTATTCTTAAATAAAAGCACGCAACAAAAGTAGGTTTAATAAGTAGGTAAATAGAGAGTAAGTTACAGTAGTCTAGCACGAAGGAATAGGGTTTTACATTAAGTTAGAATTCATTGCAAAATATTTAGCGTTTCTTGAGCTTCAGCGGGAAGCTGCTTCGTTAGCTGTAGGTCTTCGGAAGCGTTTTCTAGCAGGGGGGGTGAACTGTTACAGTTTGGTGCCGTTCCCTGGGATATCTTCAGTAGCCCTCACGGGCTACAGTTTGTTGCCTGAAGTTGGAGGTGAGCTTGATAGGTGTTGGACTCTTCATTATTTTCTTTCAATTATCAGCTAGGGACTCCGCTAGGGCAGGTTTAGGACTGCATCTGAAAAACAATAAAATTTTATTAGATTATTTGCACATTGCATGTGGAACCAACAGCCGTCGGGGCGGAGAGGTTCTCGGGGCGGACACATGCTTGCCGGGGGGGCGCGCGGT
This sequence comes from Epinotia demarniana, assembly GCA_945867215.1. NCBI lineage: Eukaryota > Metazoa > Arthropoda > Insecta > Lepidoptera > Tortricidae > Epinotia > Epinotia demarniana. Next base: position 98,859 of record OX244284.1, read on the forward strand.
GTGTCTGCCCCGATGTATAAGACGCGGGGCGTTGTGGCACTCCTTGGGGGAGGGCTGTGTCCGGCGATGGGTGTCTTTCGACTGATGTGATAATGATTATGATGATTATTTATATATATATCACATGATATCGGTACTTTTAGTAAATATAAATTATTAAAATTATAGATTAAGGCGGACATTAGTATAAGAAAAAATATATAAACTCATTGACTCTGGGGGGCGTCAATGAATAAATAATTTAAGATATGTCGGGGCGTATTCAGTGTGTCTACAAACAAAAATAACAGTTGTAAGGTAGTTCGTAAAACTAGAAATTAAGTCTTATAAATATAAAACCTAGGTCTTGTGCAGGGGATATTTCATAATATGTCAAGGAGAAATGAGCATGGTTTAGCACAACGGAGAGAGGAATTGCATTTTTGCAAGAAGTAGGCATTGTAGTAGGAACGCCGGCAATATTTATGTATTTCTATTATTTGGGGGCGAGCCTTCATCGCCAGTAGAAACAAAACCTAGCTATTCATAAATTCTGAGCACCTTAATCCTTTAATGTGGCTAATATATTTTGTAGTATACCTTGAGATATCGTTGAAACTAGTGAGGCTCTGGTGATGTCATTTCTTTAGCGGCGTATAAGCACTGAACTGATATTTTCCAATGTCAGAACAACCTCAAAACAATCCTTGGGTTTTTGGAATGGTAGTCACATACGGTTATTTCTTAGTGCTCCTTGTACCTAAAACGAAAATCATTAATGTGAATAATTTTGTACTTGTAGACCATGAGAATAAGGTTATATAGTGTTAGAAGTGTATGTACTTACACTATATTGTATGTGGTAATTAGGAAAACCTTGAAATTTCTATAACCCCAATTCCTTGCAAGAACTTTTTAGTTCCATGTACAAAAACGACAATTTAATTACGTTTGAAGATACCATGACAAAGGCAATCGGTCGGGTGCATGAGTACTTAGTCAATGTAAGTAGGAAATACTAGGGCAGCTAGGGAGTATCTTTATACGTAATAAGAACAAAAGTTTTACATACCAGAATTATTACTTCAAGGCGGCAAGTGTAGATAACTCCGTGTAGGGAATGGCGCAGGCGCATACAAATATTACAAATGCTTATGAATGCATGTACGTCAAAAGACCACGAAAGATAACTCGCAACGTCCGTTCACTGTGGTTTCAACTTAAAGAATTTAGGAGAAAAATCAATGGAGATTCATAGCCAAACTGAAATTGCGGGAAGACTGACACGAGGCGCGGCAAAGCAAACGGGCAAAGAGAAATGAGAATAAATATAACCGTTAACCGCTAACACGCACGAGGTGTCATTGCGTTTTAAAACTTCTATAGATATTATTCTCCATAGGAAGGATCTGCGGAAATAGTATCTTATAATCATTATTTGATTTATGCAATGCAAAGATTGCTCTAGCATTATTTTATGGTTTTTAAATATAAAGGCGAGATTTTGGAGACACAATGTGGACACAATGTATACGAAAATACAAAGACGAAACGCTTTATGGGGTGTACAGATTATGTGATTTTGCCCCAGTTTGTCGGTACAGCGTGTCGGGGTCGTGATTGTGCAACCGCATGTGCATGCAGTTTCTCTTGACGAAAGGATCAACAGCACAACGTGCGTCCAGACGATAGCAATCGGTCGGATTCAGATGAGTTGGAACTGACAAATCAAGACATGTATACACCCCATTAACTTAGCGCGAGATTCCATAGATATGGGCAATTTATTGCCATACGGAAAAGCCAGTGTAGAAGGCCTTTAAGAACAAGGAACCGCAGATTTAGAGCAGTCTTGTACGCCTGACAACTTGTTGCAGCCGTGTGTTGTAGTGAAACATGAGACATCAAAATATACTTCTCCTTCTAGCATAGCAAGTTGATAGGGCGGACGGATCGCTTGCAGTACGGGTTTAGTAACAGCAGCGCTAACACGAGAATCAAAGTTTCGTGTATATGCGTCCCTTTCACTCGAGTATCGTGAGAGCGATAGAGATGGGAATACTCGAGCTTCAACTTTACAAGTCCGTGGCTATAGCTCAGGACTTAAATAATAAGGGCATGTAATAAATTTTATTTTAAATAAGGTCATTGAATTAACGTGAAGGAATTATTTCATTCTTACGGTAGCGGCAGCGACATCTATGGTAACATTCACAGATTGTTTCTTTTGAAGATGCTTTTATACTTACAAAGCTGCAACATACATTTATGGGTCAAGAAGGTAGCTAAGCCTCAATTAATGGGATTCATATCACCATAGCTACCCATTTCATTATGTATCAATACAACGGATAGAACAAATTTGATAGAGCAGCAGATAGATTGGTTTGAGAAAAGTGAAATGTTAGCCACGGAGGCTATTGTTCAAGTCAGGGAAGGTTGTGAGGATTAAATAATAAATAGACGTGTCATTGCGAGCATTATATGTTCTGGTTCGAACCTCAGAAAAAACAAGGCCAACAAAGACAAGAAAGTATGGAAAAATCCAGGGCCCAGTATATTTTATTATCATACAGAAGTCACGCGACGCGCGACGTGCATAGTATAGACATTGAGTTACAGGCATGAGAATTTTATTGAAAAAAGGAGAACTAAGCATAACCATACATTACATGGATAAAAATCAAGAATCCACATTACATACATTATCTTATATAACTATGACAGCTTGTTTGGATTATTTATTATGAAGTTAGCTGCATATGAATACCAGATTTAGCTTGGTAGCAGTACAGACGACCGTCTCATTATGAAATAGCAAGATAACATTAACACACACAGACGCGGTACAATATGATATGAAAATACGAAGATCAAAACAAGCAGAAAAGGAATTTCAGTTCAAAATGTTCCAAAAGATTGGATATTCTGATAAAAGGTATTCAACACGTTCGCAACCAAGAAATCGTCGGCAGGCACTCGAAAGGTTTGTTCAGATGCCAGCTCAGCCGTTAGGAGGGCGGTAGTATAAAGTTATACGCTTAACGAGTTCTGTCCATTTCTGGTGCATTATTCCATTTTTGGTCCGGATGAGAAAGTGTTAACGAAGTAAGGAATACAAGTCACATAGAAACTACAGATCCAGCATTGCTTTCGCATTAGGGAAAATCATGCCCCGAGCACGGTTCCGCTTGAAGGACTTCATGGAAATGGATAGCAATCTCATGGACTGGTGTGGGACGAAATTTCATATGCTGTTTCTTCACGGTAGTAGAGGTGTGTCTCATCTTGTTGACGTGCTGGCGACCCTGGAAACATAAATATGAATATTACTCTTCGCATAATAGAATGAGCTCCTACAAAAATTATTCACAAGGGTGGGACGAGCATATGAAACCTTGATTCTTCCCAGTATTACTCCAAGCATTGATATTATATGGAAGAGAGTTTAGTTATAATACTACATAGGTCATCCTGAATTTAATTATATTCCCTAAATAATAAGCATGCATTAAGGAGAATAACTTGGTGCGGGGGCGTGGAAAGTGTCTAAATTGATTCGGGTTTAAATTACAGAGTTTGAAGTAATTATTGACATTTAATAATAAAAACATATTTATTCCAAACTTTGATTCACTTAAGGAACAATGATATCTTAGTTTGGTAAATATACGAGTAGGCACGGATATACAAACTTCCTAATTGGCACGTACAGAATTTTATTAATACTATGTAATGTATGCCGAACAGATGCTGTTTCGTGCATATATTATGGAGCACAGAATCATTGGAGATACACAATAGATATAATATACGAGGAGCCACGGATATACAAATTACTTAGTCTGCATGTACAGAATTTTATTAATACTATGTAATGTATGCCGAACAGATGCTGTTTCGTGCATATATTATGGAGCACAGAATCATTGGAGAAACACAATAGATATAATATACGAGGAGCCACGGATATACAAATTACTTAGTCTGCATGTACAGAATTTTATTAATACTATGTAATGTATGCCGAACAGATGCTGTTCCTTGCATAAATTATGAAGCACAGAATTATTGGAGAGAAACAATAGATTTAATTACCTTTTTATATTACACCACACTAGGAGAATAACGATGTTGAGTCTTGTTGAGGCTTAAGCAGTCAGACTTGTGTTGGGTAGCAGCATTCCCCTCACGGATTCATACTGCTGTAAAAATAACAAACAGAAGGTTATGTTAAGCGGGAACATCAATAATTAATGTATGATTATGACAGTTAAACAAGATATAACTTTTGAGAAAGGGAAGTAATGGAAATATATTTTAATAAGATGACATGCTCGTCACACTGAAATTGAGACGAAATTATACAATGGTTTAATCGATATATATACATTCGTGGATCTACTATATATCTACTTACTATTGGGGGCCATTGTATGGTAAATTAGACGGGAAGATGTCAGTTTCCGCTGGGACCACTAATGTTGAGACGGGCCCCTTCCTTGGCATTTTGGCTTAATATTCCCAGTCGCATTATCGAGTCATCAATTAAAAGGGCGAGTGCATTCTGCTGTTCCTGGAAACACCATGACAAGAAATTATGACACCAACGGACATTATCGGACCGACGGACAAATGGACATTTAGTTATTTTGAATGAAAAATTGAATCAGGATGAATATCAGAAGAGAGAGACAAGTAGTATGTGAATTACTCTAAACTTGGATATAATATATTAGTAGAAAACTAGGTTAGCTAAGATAGCGAGAAGTTTTACGATCATTCGCAAATGTATGCTAATTACCACTGAAGTGTTACTGTTTGTCGATACATTGCCGAGTATTACGGGCTGCATGGCACCTTTTAACGTTGAAATACGTAGGAAGTCTCTTTGAACAAGGACAGAAAAAGGAAAAATTAACGTTAAGGCGGAAAGAAAGAATATTCTGGGATAATACATACCTTGAGGAAAGCGTCCATGTACCTAATCCAGCCCAAATAGCGGTAGTGTTTCATATCATGTTTGTTTTCATTTAAAAGTTTTAAATATGTTGAATCCAAGCATCAGAAATCGAAAACGGACCACGACCCACGACGCGACGTGCAATTTTTGACAGTTGACACTTGACAGTGACGCCACGCTATGATGTGTCAAGGCATAGAAGAAAATTGACTGAAGACATAGATCACAGACAGTATTCGCATATATCGAGTAAATGATTTTCTTGTAGAATTGCGTTTGTACGTTATTCAGGAATTAAAAATTGTATTTTCATTAGTTGCACGAAATAACAACAAATAATGACAGTGGTTTAATGACATCATATATAAAAACATCTATTCGGCTGTAGATGGCGACACTACATATGAGAAAACTCAAAATATCGACAATCTATGCCAGGAATACACTACTCAACAATAGATGGCGCAAACGATCACTGACGGGCCATGACTTTGGATCCATGTGTCAGTGGGAAAGTTACTCTATTTGACGACAGATGGCAGAGAGATGCAGTTTTATAATAAAATTCTTACGACAGATATGGATACGTGTTTATAACAACGCAAAGTTGAAAAGTAATTTTAAAATAGATAATTAATGCTCGTATTTGTTAATCAACAAACGAGTGTATACAGTTTAATATATTTGCTACAGTTAAAAAGGTATTAAGAATTTCCGAACGAAATGGACGTCAGGATCAAGTGTCATGTCATATGAAAGAGAAAAATCGTCAGTTGACTTGAATTTCACACACAGTGTTTATACAAATAATTTTCTGTTTTCGGGACTAAGTGAATATTCAAACATTGTAAAACCTTTTTCAAATAAACTATCATTCAGGAACGATAAATCATGTGAAGACCTATAAAGACTAGTGTGAATGCGATCACAACAAGAAGTTATTAATTGGATCAAAGTGTTGTTGTAGCAGAATAGTTTTCCATAGTGGTGTTTTGTAACAAATAATAGTGAATATGGTGGCTCTCAAGTTAAAAAGGTGCTTCCTGACGTGGAAAGGGTAAACGTAGTAAACATTTAAGCTTTTCAATTTTTGAAACCCATTTTGGCTTTGTGTTGTTAAAGTTTTGCAGGGCGCTGCCCATATTATCATTAAAATAGCGAAAATACAATTCAATTCAATTTCAATCATTTAAGATAACAAGGATCTCGGGTTTTTTTTTTGTATGCTTGTGGGTAATTTGACTTAAGGGGTACGAAAAATCTTAAAACTAAATATATCACAGAGGGCTCACATCAGACAGTTTGAAACGGGTTCTAAAATTCGACTCATTCTCTTAATAGCTTGGTAGCGCTATGGGAAAACGTCGGCTTTCTAAGTCACTGAGCCGGGTTCGAATCCCGACACATTTATATTTTTGTATTTTTCTTTTGTGTTTTATCATGGGTGAAAGACAATGAAATAGGTTTACCTACAAGATAGTATATTACTTTGTTGCAAAATGCTCTATACAAATTATAAAACTTGCGTTATTGATTGACTGTCAGGCAGCGTGGCTTAAAGCCGTTTGAAGATAAATATGAGGGATCGGCGATTCGGCAGCAGATTTGGGTGGATCTAGATGATTAATATGAGACGTCTTTATACTTGGAAAACCTCATTAACAATATACTTAGCTGTGGGGCTTAATTACATTAAGGCCTACTAAGGTATATTTGAAATCACTGCATCAGAGGTGTCAGAACAAGTTTGATCTATGATTGTGTATTAATGGCAACGACTTAGGGATCTGGTAATGCTGGTTTTTTTTGGAGTGGGGCAAATTGAGGTGGTTTTTATAATTTGCGAAATAGATTTTTATTGGGTAGGTTTGTTTTGTCAATTGGACTGTCGTTCGCCCGTCGCGAAATTGGACCTACGTGTGGTTGCTGGGTGTCGCGGTTGTATTTGTGGGTGGACGTTGAGGTGCGCAGGTAACAAGTTACAGAATAGCCGGATTGTGAAAACTGATGGTTGAGTAGTAGTAGAAACTTTGATCAATGATGTCGATTTTGACTAAATTCTAGGTTTATTTTTCAATCAAAGATGGCGGATCTGGGTTTTTAAGAAAAAAATTTTTTGTATCTAATTCCATTAATTTGCTAATACTAATTTAAAATGTTGGGTTAATTTTGGATTCATTTTGAAAAATTATTATTATTGGTATGAATTTCAACTAATTTACGAACGTTAATTTCTAATTTTGGGTAAAAATTGGGATATAGCTTTGATTTTTGGAATGATCATCTATATTAATTGTATCTTACTCATGGATATGAATTTAAAAGTGAAACAATATACTTAATTTTGTATTTATTAGTGCAGTTAAATCTCTGGCGAGTATGATGAATTTTTATTTGTGGGGAAAATTTTATATTGCATCAATCAATGTCCAATAAGTGTTAAATCTGTATTGAAATGATTACACCTCATATGCTTTGGCTATCTGTAACAATCGAGTGCATAGGCGAATGAGGAAGGTACAAAATGATATGAAGCATGGATGCATTAATAAGGTATTGTAGGGAGAGAAAAAGGAGATGAATGAAAAGGTGGATTGATAGTGTGATTCATGTTTGGGTTTTTTTTATGTAAACATGGGTTGCTACAGTTTGACAATAGCTAGAGTGTAATCAAATAACCTAGATTTGTTGGTTTTGTTGGGAAAAAAAAAACAATAGGTCCCTAAATATTTATCAATAGGTTAAAATCGTGAAAACGATTCGACTCTTAGCATAGAGTAGTATTTGGGGACTTATACTACACACGCATTTCTACGCAAGGGTATACACACCTCATGTCGGTTAAAATAAGTCAAATTGAGGGTTAATCATAATTGAATCAGTGAAACTAAGCCGGAGTTTATTAAAAACTTTAATAAATTATGACGTTTTAGTTGACTGTTCTACCTGATGAGGCGAACAAGGTTACAACTGGATTTACAAATAGCCGCTTGTTTTGGTTATATTTTCTTTTTCTACATTTCTTACGCTGTTTTGACAAGTCATAATGGGAATTGGCTTATTTTATAAGACATGATACAGGTGCCAAGAAAACTAATTATTAATGATGTAGTTTGGGAGCACGATTCGAGCTTATACATTGGAGAATGAACGTCTCGGTACTTCTACCAAATAGTTTCTGTTTTACGTGGGGAGGTTTTGTTGGATTTATTCAAAGGAAGAGCAATGTTTCCTAGGATCACCGATTGGGCAATGTAATCACCGATCCGGGGTAAATCCTCCTTAATCGAATTACTAGAATTTATCAGATTCACAACCTGGTACCTCGGAGTGAGACAGAAATCCTTGAGGAAAAGCTAGTCATTAATCATTGTTATGGTTCAAGGGAGTCGTGTTAACTGACGAAGTCATTGATGATCATTTAGTACTGGTCAAAAACACATCACGAGTTTAGAAAAGGGAGGGTTGTCGCTGACAAATCTAGGACCTAGGGGTGAAGATTCTACATGCTTCATGCATTGCGAAATATTCACCGGGGCGTGTTGTAATAGAGTGGGCATGCTCGCTGGCGGATTTCTGTGTGTATTGTTATATAAAGAGAGAGAGAGAGAATGACATACTTTTATTTCATACCCAAAGTTAGAAAATTGATTAGATAAATGAAGGGGAGAAGGAAGACAATAAAGTTAATATACAATCGTATAAACAGTCTGTAACGGTGACTTATTTCATCTACGGATATTGTATGAATCATTTCATATATCGATACCTAAATAGAATTCCTGCTTTGGTAATGGACATGGCTGGAGGCGTAGGGCGACATACGAATTTCAATCGTAATAGCTGGAACATTAGAAGCTAAATGAAAATGAATAGTACGACTTTTTGTGGTAAGGCAATGTGTTTACGTTAGCGCTTTAATACTACAATCTGAATTGAACCTTATTGCTAAAGAGTTAAGGTTGTTAATGGGTTGAAATTATTGATGATACCACCAACGTCTGGCCTCGTAAACCTACTGACCCTAATGACGCTCGTGACCCTATTGACGCTATTGACCCTCTTGACCCTCTTGACCCTCTTGACCCTCTTGACCCTATTGACCCTCGTGACCCTTTTGACCCTCGTGACCCTATTGACCCTCGTGACCCTTTTGACCCTATTGACCCTCGTGACCCTCTTGACCCTCTTGACCCTCTTGACCCTATTGACCATCTTGACCCTATTGACCCTCGTGACCCTTTTGACCCTCGTGACCCTATTGACCCTCGTGACCCTTTTGACCCTATTGACCCTCGTGACCCTCGTGACCCTTTTGACCCTATTGACCCTCTTGACCCTATTGACCCTCGTGACCCTTTTGACCCTCGTGACCCTATTGACCCTCGTGACCCTTTTGACCCTATTGACCCTCGTGACCCTCTTGACGCTATTGACCCTCTTGACCCTATTGGCCCTCTTGACCCTCTTGACCCCCGTGACTCCGTGACCCTATTGACCCCCGTGACCCTATTGACGCTCGTGACCCTATTGACCCTCGTGACCCTATTGGCCCTTTTGACCCTCGTGACCCTATTGACCCTCGTGACCCTCTTGACCCTATTGGCCTTCGTGACCCTCTTGACCCTCTTGGCCCTATTGACCCTCTTGACGCTATTGACCCTCTTGACCCTCGTGACCCTCGTGACCCTCTTGACCCTATTGACCCTCGTGACCCTATTGACCCTCTTGACCCTATTGACCCTCTTGACGCTATTGACCCTCTTGACCCTATTGGCCCTCTTGACCCTCGTGACCCTCGTGACCCTCGTGACCCTATTGGCCCTCTTGACCCTCGTGACCCTCTTGACCCTATTGACCCTCTTGACCCTCGTGACTCCGTGACCCTATTGACCCTCGTGACCCTATTGACCCTCTTGACCCTATTGACCCTCTTGACTCTTTTGACCCTCGTGACCCTATTGACCCCCGTGACCCTAATGACGCTCGTGACCCTATTGACCCCCGTGACCCTATTGACCCTCGTGACCCTATTGACCCCCGTGACCCTATTGACCCTCGTGGCACTGTGACCCTATTGACCCTCGTGACCCTATTGACCCTCGTGACCCTCGTGAAGAGTATAAAAGGAAATGCCGAAGTAGTATGGGGGATTATTTATTTCTCATCGTTCGGACTGGCAGTGTCTCTGGTTGTGGGCTGTGAAATTATTGGTGTGTGTTACCTCTATTGTGTTTTGGTGAATGGCTTGTTATTGTGAGGAATCTCTCTTCATAATTATGAGTCTTTTACTTACTTAATTTTACAAGTTAATTGTATATTTAAAGGGGTATTAGGGCCTAAGCTATATTTACTTTATCGGAGGTACTCCGGGAGGTTTATATGGTTAAATCAAATATGTTTAATTTGCTAGCGGCCACTCCCTAGAATTAGACATGTTTGACAAGTGTTTTCGGAACTCAGTCAAAGCTGTATTTACCGTAACGGAGTTGGTCCGGAGGTTTATATAGTTAATCAAATATATTTAATTATGCCAGGGTACTCCCTGGGATTGAGTATGTTTGACGATTGTTTTCGAAATTTAGTTTAGGGGTTAATTCTTACTGTCCAATCAGCCGGAACACTGTCAAGAATCAGTTATCTGCGGAGTCAGCCCCACCTAACGGTGCCAACGGGGATGAATCCGTGTCCGTGTAGTTACCAGACTTGAGGTGTGGTCTGGCGTCTACCTCTTTACCAACATAGGAGACGAAACCCTTTAATCGGGGCCCTCACGTCTCTCAAAACAACTGACGGTGGAAACGTGGCTTGAGCATTTATGTGACGAAAAGCATAGGAGGATATCTCCGCTCGTGGAAACCGATCGGTTGCTTGAGGGGTCGTTCAGTGTTAAATATACTTATATATCAACATACCGTATGTCCAGTTAGTGCATCTTACTCGCTGTTATCCCTTTAGCCTTCGGGCACAGCGAGGGGAGATGAATTACACAGGCTGTTAGAGGGTTGTCATCTCAGTTTCGCCGACTGAACTAATTACAGCTTCAATAGGGATACATTCTTGCTTCTGAACTAAGGTATGGTTCCAGGAGTAAGCAGAATAGGGACTGTGGGGTAGGCTTAGGAGTAAATTCACGCGTTATGGGGTATTAGGGCTTGAAACTATATCTACTGTAACCAATAATATTACAAGTGTTTGGTAGGATTAATAAAATTGAAGTTAATATTCTTATAAAATCTAATGACGACTAAAATTATTAATGAGTAACCAGTGTGATGTTTGAGTAGTACGGCAAGTGGTGTTGGGTTGCCGTGGGTTACACGTGAAACACGAGACAATTGTTAAATATCATTAAAAAGGTCATAGTATTATTCATGAAATTGTGATATCCGGATTATTTCAGAAAGATGAAATAATTCTGGGTTTGATGACAGGCTGAGCAGTTCATCAAATCCATTTAAAATATCTTATTATCATGAGAGAGAACTCTCCATTTAAAGTATCTTATTTTCATGAGAGGGAATTCTCCATTTAAGGCATGGTTTGGGTAGAATGTCTCGCGTGTAATGAACGGCTTACCACGGCATTACTCTACGGCCGTCGGTATAAAATGGTCCAGGCCATCTTAGTTATACATATAAACGATTAATAATACTAAAAGATGTCAGTCGAGTTTGTCTCGGTGTATCTTCTCGAAACTGACCGCTAGGTTTGAGACACTGGTAGATTCATTCTCCGAGTCCTAAACTCGTAGGATAGCTAGGTAAGTAACTTGAATAGGATGTCCAGACTCCATTCCAACAAGAGAGTAGCCAGTGTGAGCAAAAGATTGCCACACGACCCGTCGATAGAACTTTGGTCCAAAATACAAGTATTTAGGGCAGTCTTCTAGATAATAATAGGTTTAAATAAATAATCTTGATTTTATGAAGGCTACTCCTTGTTCAACCGGACATGTAATAGGGGATAGGTGTTTTTCTACCAAAAACAATTTTTAATTATAATCATAAAGTAACCTACAGTGTAATTATAATCATAAAGTGATTTATAATTAATTTATTATTCCTACAAGATTTAGGACTTTGTTATGCTCATAAATAGGAAAATAGCAGTTAAAAGTAGCATTTCAGTAGGTTAATTTATGTACAGATAAGCTAGCTTTAATTTTATTATGAATGGAGAGTCCAAAAACCTGTCAAGCTTTCATAAAAGGATCTAGGGTTATTACGGTACACAACACTTAGGGGTTCAACCACTAGCGATCACATTTTGGCCAAATCGTCAGGTATTCTTAAATAAAAGCACGCAACAAAAGTAGGTTTAATAAGTAGGTAAATAGAGAGTAAGTTACAGTAGTCTAGCACGAAGGAATAGGGTTTTACATTAAGTTAGAATTCATTGCAAAATATTTAGCGTTTCTTGAGCTTCAGCGGGAAGCTGCTTCGTTAGCTGTAGGTCTTCGGAAGCGTTTTCTAGCAGGGGGGGTGAACTGTTACAGTTTGGTGCCGTTCCCTGGGATATCTTCAGTAGCCCTCACGGGCTACAGTTTGTTGCCTGAAGTTGGAGGTGAGCTTGATAGGTGTTGGACTCTTCATTATTTTCTTTCAATTATCAGCTAGGGACTCCGCTAGGGCAGGTTTAGGACTGCATCTGAAAAACAATAAAATTTTATTAGATTATTTGCACATTGCATGTGGAACCAACAGCCGTCGGGGCGGAGAGGTTCTCGGGGCGGACACATGCTTGCCGGGGGGGCGCGCGGTGTGTCTGCCCCGATGTATAAGACGCGGGGCGTTGTGGCACTCCTTGGGGGAGGGCTGTGTCCGGCGATGGGTGTCTTTCGACTGATGTGATAATGATTATGATGATTATTTATATATATATCACATGATATCGGTACTTTTAGTAAATATAAATTATTAAAATTATAGATTAAGGCGGACATTAGTATAAGAAAAAATATATAAACTCATTGACTCTGGGGGGCGTCAATGAATAAATAATTTAAGATATGTCGGGGCGTATTCAGTGTGTCTACAAACAAAAATAACAGTTGTAAGGTAGTTCGTAAAACTAGAAATTAAGTCTTATAAATATAAAACCTAGGTCTTGTGCAGGGGATATTTCATAATATGTCAAGGAGAAATGAGCATGGTTTAGCACAACGGAGAGAGGAATTGCATTTTTGCAAGAAGTAGGCATTGTAGTAGGAACGCCGGCAATATTTATGTATTTCTATTATTTGGGGGCGAGCCTTCATCGCCAGTAGAAACAAAACCTAGCTATTCATAAATTCTGAGCACCTTAATCCTTTAATGTGGCTAATATATTTTGTAGTATACCTTGAGATATCGTTGAAACTAGTGAGGCTCTGGTGATGTCATTTCTTTAGCGGCGTATAAGCACTGAACTGATATTTTCCAATGTCAGAACAACCTCAAAACAATCCTTGGGTTTTTGGAATGGTAGTCACATACGGTTATTTCTTAGTGCTCCTTGTACCTAAAACGAAAATCATTAATGTGAATAATTTTGTACTTGTAGACCATGAGAATAAGGTTATATAGTGTTAGAAGTGTATGTACTTACACTATATTGTATGTGGTAATTAGGAAAACCTTGAAATTTCTATAACCCCAATTCCTTGCAAGAACTTTTTAGTTCCATGTACAAAAACGACAATTTAATTACGTTTGAAGATACCATGACAAAGGCAATCGGTCGGGTGCATGAGTACTTAGTCAATGTAAGTAGGAAATACTAGGGCAGCTAGGGAGTATCTTTATACGTAATAAGAACAAAAGTTTTACATACCAGAATTATTACTTCAAGGCGGCAAGTGTAGATAACTCCGTGTAGGGAATGGCGCAGGCGCATACAAATATTACAAATGCTTATGAATGCATGTACGTCAAAAGACCACGAAAGATAACTCGCAACGTCCGTTCACTGTGGTTTCAACTTAAAGAATTTAGGAGAAAAATCAATGGAGATTCATAGCCAAACTGAAATTGCGGGAAGACTGACACGAGGCGCGGCAAAGCAAACGGGCAAAGAGAAATGAGAATAAATATAACCGTTAACCGCTAACACGCACGAGGTGTCATTGCGTTTTAAAACTTCTATAGATATTATTCTCCATAGGAAGGATCTGCGGAAATAGTATCTTATAATCATTATTTGATTTATGCAATGCAAAGATTGCTCTAGCATTATTTTATGGTTTTTAAATATAAAGGCGAGATTTTGGAGACACAATGTGGACACAATGTATACGAAAATACAAAGACGAAACGCTTTATGGGGTGTACAGATTATGTGATTTTGCCCCAGTTTGTCGGTACAGCGTGTCGGGGTCGTGATTGTGCAACCGCATGTGCATGCAGTTTCTCTTGACGAAAGGATCAACAGCACAACGTGCGTCCAGACGATAGCAATCGGTCGGATTCAGATGAGTTGGAACTGACAAATCAAGACATGTATACACCCCATTAACTTAGCGCGAGATTCCATAGATATGGGCAATTTATTGCCATACGGAAAAGCCAGTGTAGAAGGCCTTTAAGAACAAGGAACCGCAGATTTAGAGCAGTCTTGTACGCCTGACAACTTGTTGCAGCCGTGTGTTGTAGTGAAACATGAGACATCAAAATATACTTCTCCTTCTAGCATAGCAAGTTGATAGGGCGGACGGATCGCTTGCAGTACGGGTTTAGTAACAGCAGCGCTAACACGAGAATCAAAGTTTCGTGTATATGCGTCCCTTTCACTCGAGTATCGTGAGAGCGATAGAGATGGGAATACTCGAGCTTCAACTTTACAAGTCCGTGGCTATAGCTCAGGACTTAAATAATAAGGGCATGTAATAAATTTTATTTTAAATAAGGTCATTGAATTAACGTGAAGGAATTATTTCATTCTTACGGTAGCGGCAGCGACATCTATGGTAACATTCACAGATTGTTTCTTTTGAAGATGCTTTTATACTTACAAAGCTGCAACATACATTTATGGGTCAAGAAGGTAGCTAAGCCTCAATTAATGGGATTCATATCACCATAGCTACCCATTTCATTATGTATCAATACAACGGATAGAACAAATTTGATAGAGCAGCAGATAGATTGGTTTGAGAAAAGTGAAATGTTAGCCACGGAGGCTATTGTTCAAGTCAGGGAAGGTTGTGAGGATTAAATAATAAATAGACGTGTCATTGCGAGCATTATATGTTCTGGTTCGAACCTCAGAAAAAACAAGGCCAACAAAGACAAGAAAGTATGGAAAAATCCAGGGCCCAGTATATTTTATTATCATACAGAAGTCACGCGACGCGCGACGTGCATAGTATAGACATTGAGTTACAGGCATGAGAATTTTATTGAAAAAAGGAGAACTAAGCATAACCATACATTACATGGATAAAAATCAAGAATCCACATTACATACATTATCTTATATAACTATGACAGCTTGTTTGGATTATTTATTATGAAGTTAGCTGCATATGAATACCAGATTTAGCTTGGTAGCAGTACAGACGACCGTCTCATTATGAAATAGCAAGATAACATTAACACACACAGACGCGGTACAATATGATATGAAAATACGAAGATCAAAACAAGCAGAAAAGGAATTTCAGTTCAAAATGTTCCAAAAGATTGGATATTCTGATAAAAGGTATTCAACACGTTCGCAACCAAGAAATCGTCGGCAGGCACTCGAAAGGTTTGTTCAGATGCCAGCTCAGCCGTTAGGAGGGCGGTAGTATAAAGTTATACGCTTAACGAGTTCTGTCCATTTCTGGTGCATTATTCCATTTTTGGTCCGGATGAGAAAGTGTTAACGAAGTAAGGAATACAAGTCACATAGAAACTACAGATCCAGCATTGCTTTCGCATTAGGGAAAATCATGCCCCGAGCACGGTTCCGCTTGAAGGACTTCATGGAAATGGATAGCAATCTCATGGACTGGTGTGGGACGAAATTTCATATGCTGTTTCTTCACGGTAGTAGAGGTGTGTCTCATCTTGTTGACGTGCTGGCGACCCTGGAAACATAAATATGAATATTACTCTTCGCATAATAGAATGAGCTCCTACAAAAATTATTCACAAGGGTGGGACGAGCATATGAAACCTTGATTCTTCCCAGTATTACTCCAAGCATTGATATTATATGGAAGAGAGTTTAGTTATAATACTACATAGGTCATCCTGAATTTAATTATATTCCCTAAATAATAAGCATGCATTAAGGAGAATAACTTGGTGCGGGGGCGTGGAAAGTGTCTAAATTGATTCGGGTTTAAATTACAGAGTTTGAAGTAATTATTGACATTTAATAATAAAAACATATTTATTCCAAACTTTGATTCACTTAAGGAACAATGATATCTTAGTTTGGTAAATATACGAGTAGGCACGGATATACAAACTTCCTAATTGGCACGTACAGAATTTTATTAATACTATGTAATGTATGCCGAACAGATGCTGTTTCGTGCATATATTATGGAGCACAGAATCATTGGAGATACACAATAGATATAATATACGAGGAGCCACGGATATACAAATTACTTAGTCTGCATGTACAGAATTTTATTAATACTATGTAATGTATGCCGAACAGATGCTGTTTCGTGCATATATTATGGAGCACAGAATCATTGGAGAAACACAATAGATATAATATACGAGGAGCCACGGATATACAAATTACTTAGTCTGCATGTACAGAATTTTATTAATACTATGTAATGTATGCCGAACAGATGCTGTTCCTTGCATAAATTATGAAGCACAGAATTATTGGAGAGAAACAATAGATTTAATTACCTTTTTATATTACACCACACTAGGAGAATAACGATGTTGAGTCTTGTTGAGGCTTAAGCAGTCAGACTTGTGTTGGGTAGCAGCATTCCCCTCACGGATTCATACTGCTGTAAAAATAACAAACAGAAGGTTATGTTAAGCGGGAACATCAATAATTAATGTATGATTATGACAGTTAAACAAGATATAACTTTTGAGAAAGGGAAGTAATGGAAATATATTTTAATAAGATGACATGCTCGTCACACTGAAATTGAGACGAAATTATACAATGGTTTAATCGATATATATACATTCGTGGATCTACTATATATCTACTTACTATTGGGGGCCATTGTATGGTAAATTAGACGGGAAGATGTCAGTTTCCGCTGGGACCACTAATGTTGAGACGGGCCCCTTCCTTGGCATTTTGGCTTAATATTCCCAGTCGCATTATCGAGTCATCAATTAAAAGGGCGAGTGCATTCTGCTGTTCCTGGAAACACCATGACAAGAAATTATGACACCAACGGACATTATCGGACCGACGGACAAATGGACATTTAGTTATTTTGAATGAAAAATTGAATCAGGATGAATATCAGAAGAGAGAGACAAGTAGTATGTGAATTACTCTAAACTTGGATATAATATATTAGTAGAAAACTAGGTTAGCTAAGATAGCGAGAAGTTTTACGATCATTCGCAAATGTATGCTAATTACCACTGAAGTGTTACTGTTTGTCGATACATTGCCGAGTATTACGGGCTGCATGGCACCTTTTAACGTTGAAATACGTAGGAAGTCTCTTTGAACAAGGACAGAAAAAGGAAAAATTAACGTTAAGGCGGAAAGAAAGAATATTCTGGGATAATACATACCTTGAGGAAAGCGTCCATGTACCTAATCCAGCCCAAATAGCGGTAGTGTTTCATATCATGTTTGTTTTCATTTAAAAGTTTTAAATATGTTGAATCCAAGCATCAGAAATCGAAAACGGACCACGACCCACGACGCGACGTGCAATTTTTGACAGTTGACACTTGACAGTGACGCCACGCTATGATGTGTCAAGGCATAGAAGAAAATTGACTGAAGACATAGATCACAGACAGTATTCGCATATATCGAGTAAATGATTTTCTTGTAGAATTGCGTTTGTACGTTATTCAGGAATTAAAAATTGTATTTTCATTAGTTGCACGAAATAACAACAAATAATGACAGTGGTTTAATGACATCATATATAAAAACATCTATTCGGCTGTAGATGGCGACACTACATATGAGAAAACTCAAAATATCGACAATCTATGCCAGGAATACACTACTCAACAATAGATGGCGCAAACGATCACTGACGGGCCATGACTTTGGATCCATGTGTCAGTGGGAAAGTTACTCTATTTGACGACAGATGGCAGAGAGATGCAGTTTTATAATAAAATTCTTACGACAGATATGGATACGTGTTTATAACAACGCAAAGTTGAAAAGTAATTTTAAAATAGATAATTAATGCTCGTATTTGTTAATCAACAAACGAGTGTATACAGTTTAATATATTTGCTACAGTTAAAAAGGTATTAAGAATTTCCGAACGAAATGGACGTCAGGATCAAGTGTCATGTCATATGAAAGAGAAAAATCGTCAGTTGACTTGAATTTCACACACAGTGTTTATACAAATAATTTTCTGTTTTCGGGACTAAGTGAATATTCAAACATTGTAAAACCTTTTTCAAATAAACTATCATTCAGGAACGATAAATCATGTGAAGACCTATAAAGACTAGTGTGAATGCGATCACAACAAGAAGTTATTAATTGGATCAAAGTGTTGTTGTAGCAGAATAGTTTTCCATAGTGGTGTTTTGTAACAAATAATAGTGAATATGGTGGCTCTCAAGTTAAAAAGGTGCTTCCTGACGTGGAAAGGGTAAACGTAGTAAACATTTAAGCTTTTCAATTTTTGAAACCCATTTTGGCTTTGTGTTGTTAAAGTTTTGCAGGGCGCTGCCCATATTATCATTAAAATAGCGAAAATACAATTCAATTCAATTTCAATCATTTAAGATAACAAGGATCTCGGGTTTTTTTTTGTATGCTTGTGGGTAATTTGACTTAAGGGGTACGAAAAATCTTAAAACTAAATATATCACAGAGGGCTCACATCAGACAGTTTGAAACGGGTTCTAAAATTCGACTCATTCTCTTAATAGCTTGGTAGCGCTATGGGAAAACGTCGGCTTTCTAAGTCACTGAGCCGGGTTCGAATCCCGACACATTTATATTTTTGTATTTTTCTTTTGTGTTTTATCATGGGTGAAAGACAATGAAATAGGTTTACCTACAAGATAGTATATTACTTTGTTGCAAAATGCTCTATACAAATTATAAAACTTGCGTTATTGATTGACTGTCAGGCAGCGTGGCTTAAAGCCGTTTGAAGATAAATATGAGGGATCGGCGATTCGGCAGCAGATTTGGGTGGATCTAGATGATTAATATGAGACGTCTTTATACTTGGAAAACCTCATTAACAATATACTTAGCTGTGGGGCTTAATTACATTAAGGCCTACTAAGGTATATTTGAAATCACTGCATCAGAGGTGTCAGAACAAGTTTGATCTATGATTGTGTATTAATGGCAACGACTTAGGGATCTGGTAATGCTGGTTTTTTTTGGAGTGGGGCAAATTGAGGTGGTTTTTATAATTTGCGAAATAGATTTTTATTGGGTAGGTTTGTTTTGTCAATTGGACTGTCGTTCGCCCGTCGCGAAATTGGACCTACGTGTGGTTGCTGGGTGTCGCGGTTGTATTTGTGGGTGGACGTTGAGGTGCGCAGGTAACAAGTTACAGAATAGCCGGATTGTGAAAACTGATGGTTGAGTAGTAGTAGAAACTTTGATCAATGATGTCGATTTTGACTAAATTCTAGGTTTATTTTTCAATCAAAGATGGCGGATCTGGGTTTTTAAGAAAAAAATTTTTTGTATCTAATTCCATTAATTTGCTA
This sequence comes from Epinotia demarniana, assembly GCA_945867215.1. NCBI lineage: Eukaryota > Metazoa > Arthropoda > Insecta > Lepidoptera > Tortricidae > Epinotia > Epinotia demarniana. The sequence goes on from OX244284.1 coordinate 118,647, forward strand.
ATACTAATTTAAAATGTTGGGTTAATTTTGGATTCATTTTGAAAAATTATTATTATTGGTATGAATTTCAACTAATTTACGAACGTTAATTTCTAATTTTGGGTAAAAATTGGGATATAGCTTTGATTTTTGGAATGATCATCTATATTAATTGTATCTTACTCATGGATATGAATTTAAAAGTGAAACAATATACTTAATTTTGTATTTATTAGTGCAGTTAAATCTCTGGCGAGTATGATGAATTTTTATTTGTGGGGAAAATTTTATATTGCATCAATCAATGTCCAATAAGTGTTAAATCTGTATTGAAATGATTACACCTCATATGCTTTGGCTATCTGTAACAATCGAGTGCATAGGCGAATGAGGAAGGTACAAAATGATATGAAGCATGGATGCATTAATAAGGTATTGTAGGGAGAGAAAAAGGAGATGAATGAAAAGGTGGATTGATAGTGTGATTCATGTTTGGGTTTTTTTTATGTAAACATGGGTTGCTACAGTTTGACAATAGCTAGAGTGTAATCAAATAACCTAGATTTGTTGGTTTTGTTGGGAAAAAAAAAACAATAGGTCCCTAAATATTTATCAATAGGTTAAAATCGTGAAAACGATTCGACTCTTAGCATAGAGTAGTATTTGGGGACTTATACTACACACGCATTTCTACGCAAGGGTATACACACCTCATGTCGGTTAAAATAAGTCAAATTGAGGGTTAATCATAATTGAATCAGTGAAACTAAGCCGGAGTTTATTAAAAACTTTAATAAATTATGACGTTTTAGTTGACTGTTCTACCTGATGAGGCGAACAAGGTTACAACTGGATTTACAAATAGCCGCTTGTTTTGGTTATATTTTCTTTTTCTACATTTCTTACGCTGTTTTGACAAGTCATAATGGGAATTGGCTTATTTTATAAGACATGATACAGGTGCCAAGAAAACTAATTATTAATGATGTAGTTTGGGAGCACGATTCGAGCTTATACATTGGAGAATGAACGTCTCGGTACTTCTACCAAATAGTTTCTGTTTTACGTGGGGAGGTTTTGTTGGATTTATTCAAAGGAAGAGCAATGTTTCCTAGGATCACCGATTGGGCAATGTAATCACCGATCCGGGGTAAATCCTCCTTAATCGAATTACTAGAATTTATCAGATTCACAACCTGGTACCTCGGAGTGAGACAGAAATCCTTGAGGAAAAGCTAGTCATTAATCATTGTTATGGTTCAAGGGAGTCGTGTTAACTGACGAAGTCATTGATGATCATTTAGTACTGGTCAAAAACACATCACGAGTTTAGAAAAGGGAGGGTTGTCGCTGACAAATCTAGGACCTAGGGGTGAAGATTCTACATGCTTCATGCATTGCGAAATATTCACCGGGGCGTGTTGTAATAGAGTGGGCATGCTCGCTGGCGGATTTCTGTGTGTATTGTTATATAAAGAGAGAGAGAGAGAATGACATACTTTTATTTCATACCCAAAGTTAGAAAATTGATTAGATAAATGAAGGGGAGAAGGAAGACAATAAAGTTAATATACAATCGTATAAACAGTCTGTAACGGTGACTTATTTCATCTACGGATATTGTATGAATCATTTCATATATCGATACCTAAATAGAATTCCTGCTTTGGTAATGGACATGGCTGGAGGCGTAGGGCGACATACGAATTTCAATCGTAATAGCTGGAACATTAGAAGCTAAATGAAAATGAATAGTACGACTTTTTGTGGTAAGGCAATGTGTTTACGTTAGCGCTTTAATACTACAATCTGAATTGAACCTTATTGCTAAAGAGTTAAGGTTGTTAATGGGTTGAAATTATTGATGATACCACCAACGTCTGGCCTCGTAAACCTACTGACCCTAATGACGCTCGTGACCCTATTGACGCTATTGACCCTCTTGACCCTCTTGACCCTCTTGACCCTCTTGACCCTATTGACCCTCGTGACCCTTTTGACCCTCGTGACCCTATTGACCCTCGTGACCCTTTTGACCCTATTGACCCTCGTGACCCTCTCGACCCTCTTGACCCTCTTGACCCTATTGACCATCTTGACCCTATTGACCCTCGTGACCCTTTTGACCCTCGTGACCCTATTGACCCTCGTGACCCTTTTGACCCTATTGACCCTCGTGACCCTCGTGACCCTTTTGACCCTATTGACCCTCTTGACCCTATTGACCCTCGTGACCCTTTTGACCCTCGTGACCCTATTGACCCTCGTGACCCTTTTGACCCTATTGACCCTCGTGACCCTCTTGACGCTATTGACCCTCTTGACCCTATTGGCCCTCTTGACCCTCTTGACCCCCGTGACTCCGTGACCCTATTGACCCCCGTGACCCTATTGACGCTCGTGACCCTATTGACCCTCGTGACCCTATTGGCCCTTTTGACCCTCGTGACCCTATTGACCCTCGTGACCCTCTTGACCCTATTGGCCTTCGTGACCCTCTTGACCCTCTTGGCCCTATTGACCCTCTTGACGCTATTGACCCTCTTGACCCTCGTGACCCTCGTGACCCTCTTGACCCTATTGACCCTCGTGACCCTATTGACCCTCTTGACCCTATTGACCCTCTTGACGCTATTGACCCTCGTGACCCTATTGGCCCTCTTGACCCTCGTGACCCTCTTGACCCTATTGACCCTCTTGACCCTCGTGACTCCGTGACCCTATTGACCCTCGTGACCCTATTGACCCTCTTGACCCTATTGACCCTCTTGACTCTTTTGACCCTCGTGACCCTATTGACCCCCGTGACCCTAATGACGCTCGTGACCCTATTGACCCCCGTGACCCTATTGACCCTCGTGACCCTATTGACCCCCGTGACCCTATTGACCCTCGTGGCACTGTGACCCTATTGACCCTCGTGACCCTATTGACCCTCGTGACCCTCGTGAAGAGTATAAAAGGAAATGCCGAAGTAGTATGGGGGATTATTTATTTCTCATCGTTCGGACTGGCAGTGTCTCTGGTTGTGGGCTGTGAAATTATTGGTGTGTGTTACCTCTATTGTGTTTTGGTGAATGGCTTGTTATTGTGAGGAATCTCTCTTCATAATTATGAGTCTTTTACTTACTTAATTTTACAAGTTAATTGTATATTTAAAGGGGTATTAGGGCCTAAGCTATATTTACTTTATCGGAGGTACTCCGGGAGGTTTATATGGTTAAATCAAATATGTTTAATTTGCTAGCGGCCACTCCCTAGAATTAGACATGTTTGACAAGTGTTTTCGGAACTCAGTCAAAGCTGTATTTACCGTAACGGAGTTGGTCCGGAGGTTTATATAGTTAATCAAATATATTTAATTATGCCAGGGTACTCCCTGGGATTGAGTATGTTTGACGATTGTTTTCGAAATTTAGTTGGGGTTAATTCTTACTGTCCAATCAGCCGGAACACTGTCAAGAATCAGTTATCTGCGGAGTCAGCCCCACCTAACGGTGCCAACGGGGATGAATCCGTGTCCGTGTAGTTACCAGACTTGAGGTGTGGTCTGGCGTCTACCTCTTTACCAACATAGGAGACGAAACCCTTTAATCGGGGCCCTCACGTCTCTCAAAACAACTGACGGTGGAAACGTGGCTTGAGCATTTATGTGACGAAAAGCATAGGAGGATATCTCCGCTCGTGGAAACCGATCGGTTGCTTGAGGGGTCGTTCAGTGTTAAATATACTTATATATCAACATACCGTATGTCCAGTTAGTGCATCTTACTCGCTGTTTTCCCTTTAGCCTTCGGGCACAGCGAGGGGAGATGAATTACACAGGCTGTTAGAGGGTTGTCATCTCAGTTTCGCCGACTGAACTAATTACAGCTTCAATAGGGATACATTCTTGCTTCTGAACTAAGGTATGGTTCCAGGAGTAAGCAGAATAGGGACTGTGGGGTAGGCTTAGGAGTAAATTCACGCGTTATGGGGTATTAGGGCTTGAAACTATATCTACTGTAACCAATAATATTACAAGTGTTTGGTAGGATTAATAAAATTGAAGTTAATATTCTTATAAAATCTAATGACGACTAAAATTATTAATGAGTAACCAGTGTGATGTTTGAGTAGTACGGCAAGTGGTGTTGGGTTGCCGTGGGTTACACGTGAAACACGAGACAATTGTTAAATATCATTAAAAAGGTCATAGTATTATTCATGAAATTGTGATATCCGGATTATTTCAGAAAGATGAAATAATTCTGGGTTTGATGACAGGCTGAGCAGTTCATCAAATCCATTTAAAATATCTTATTATCATGAGAGAGAACTCTCCATTTAAAGTATCTTATTTTCATGAGAGGGAATTCTCCATTTAAGGCATGGTTTGGGTAGAATGTCTCGCGTGTAATGAACGGTTTACCACGGCATTACTCTACGGCCGTCGGTATAAAATGGTCCAGGCCATCTTAGTTATACATATAAACGATTAATAATACTAAAAGATGTCAGTCGAGTTTGTCTCGGTGTATCTTCTCGAAACTGACCGCTAGGTTTGAGACACTGGTAGATTCATTCTCCGAGTCCTAAACTCGTAGGATAGCTAGGTAAGTAACTTGAATAGGATGTCCAGACTCCATTCCAACAAGAGAGTAGCCAGTGTGAGCAAAAGATTGCCACACGACCCGTCGATAGAACTTTGGTCCAAAATACAAGTATTTAGGGCAGTCTTCTAGATAATAATAGGTTTAAATAAATAATCTTGATTTTATGAAGGCTACTCCTTGTTCAACCGGACATGTAATAGGGGATAGGTGTTTTTCTACCAAAAACAATTTTTAATTATAATCATAAAGTAACCTACAGTGTAATTATAATCATAAAGTGATTTATAATTAATTTATTATTCCTACAAGATTTAGGACTTTGTTATGCTCATAAATAGGAAAATAGCAGTTAAAAGTAGCATTTCAGTAGGTTAATTTATGTACAGATAAGCTAGCTTTAATTTTATTATGAATGGAGAGTCCAAAAACCTGTCAAGCTTTCATAAAAGGATCTAGGGTTATTACGGTACACAACACTTAGGGGTTCAACCACTAGCGATCACATTTTGGCCAAATCGTCAGGTATTCTTAAATAAAAGCACGCAACAAAAGTAGGTTTAATAAGTAGGTAAATAGAGAGTAAGTTACAGTAGTCTAGCACGAAGGAATAGGGTTTTACATTAAGTTAGAATTCATTGCAAAATATTTAGCGTTTCTTGAGCTTCAGCGGGAAGCTGCTTCGTTAGCTGTAGGTCTTCGGAAGCGTTTTCTAGCAGGGGGGGTGAACTGTTACACTATCGGATAGTTTAGATTGTAGAATGTGTGGCAAAGAGGATGAGACTATGGAACACTTATTGTGTGAATGTCATGCCCTTGCCAGACAAATAATGAATTACTTTGGTAAAAGCTATCCGCAACCAAAGGAATTCAAGGTGCTTCCGCTGAGCTGCATCACCCGCTTTGTGGAAATGAGAAGGCAAATGCACAAAAGATCCCACGAGAAAAATCGAGAGACTCGCGCGCCGTCTTGTGACAGCCGTGCTGATTGGTCGATTCGAAGGACGGTTATGTTTTTCGAGCGTGTGTGAATACATGTATGAATGTAGGTATACATGTATGTATGTATACATGAATGTATGTATATATGTGGATTGTGGACATGAAAATTCTATTTCACGGGCTACAGTCCAAAGGGCTTGATGGTTTTTGATATATGAGGATTCCTTGCAGTGTCTTTGCAGTGGAGCGTGTGATAAATATGATATATAATTAATTGACAGGGCGTAGTTTCATTTAAAATATTTCATGTTAAATACCGAAACACCCAAAGTAATTAATCACATATAATTGACAACTATCTACTAATACTAATTGTATTTTGGTTCGTAAAATAGATACCTCATCCTTTATTTATCCGAAAATGATATAACACTTGCCTTGGTGTGTATAGTTTCAGAAAAAAATGGCTTTAAATAAAGCGCGGCGGAGTCGAACTTACTAAATAGCTAACAAAATACCAGATGAAATAAAAAACGAAAATAAAGATGAACTGTTCAAACGAAAACATAAAGATCTATTAATTAAAAAGTGTTATTATACTATTCATGAATTTTTAAATGATACCGACCTCCCCAAGTGAAACATGAATGAAGTGTCCAAGGTGATCCTTGAGGAAACGACGGTAGTCCTCAAATATGATCGGCCCACACACAGCGATTCGGTTTTTTACTCTAACCTCGTGGCGCCCAGCACGCAAAAACGAATAGTGTAATTTGAAGTTTCTCTTCATCACACACATCATCAGCCTATATACGTCCCACTGCTGGGCACAGGCCTCTTCTCATGTATGAGAGGGAACGGTAAGTTTCTCTTAAATGGAATTAATTTGAATTTTCATCAACTGACACGGCCTTTTAAAAGGGGTGTAGGCGCCACGCAATGCATTTGCTCTCGGAAAAGAAATGTGGAAATGTTCACGTGGCTTGGCGGAATATGTATTAAATTGAAATCGGTTTATTTATATACGACGTCATCGTCAGTGGCAAACAATCTTACCACTGAATGGTAAATGGTCACCGCCGCCACGCACGCTTGCCACTCCAGGGCTGTCATATGCACGTAGCAAACCTTACAATTAACTGATCTACATATGTAAGTAGCAATGTGCGTATTACCGTGCTCTTTGTTCGGCGCGGGCGCAGTCTGCGGGTGCGGGGCGGCGGTCTCGCTCGCACCGGAGCCTGCTGTCTCGCTCTCGGGCACTTCCTTCACGGACGCTGACTCCAGCTGGACGCGTGCTGGCAACAACGGAACACCTGTTATTCGAGTTAGGCTTATTTAATAAATCACTACATAAATATTCTAAAACACAGTAGCTTCCCGCTGTCTGTCCCTATGTATGCTTAGAAATTTAAAACTACGCAACGAATTTTGAAGCGTTTTTTTAGGGTTCCGTACCCAAAGGGTAAAAACGGGACCCTATTACTAAGACTTCGCCGTCCGTCTGTCTGTCACCAGGCTGTATCTCAAGAACCGCGATAGCTAGACAGTTGAAATTTTCACAGATGATGCCTTTCTATTGCCGTGCCGCTATAACAACAAATACTATAAAAACAAAACAAAATAAATATTTAAGGGTGGCCCCCACACAACAAACGTGATTTTTTTGCCGTTTTGTCTGTCACCAGGCTGTATCTCAAGAACGGCGATAGCTAGACGAGCACGTAAGCGATACATTAGCGCGCATTGCGTTGAGCGCGTAGCGTAGCAAGTTTGTTTCGAACGAATCACTGAGGGCACGGTAGTCCAGACACCAGACCCCATGATCAAGTGTAAGGTGTAGTGCTCTCACTTCACTTCCACTTAGCTCATGTACCATACCATACGTAATAATCACTATACTCTATAATAAAATAAAAAAACAGTATCTTTATTAAACAAATCTAGTGAATGAATCTGTAATTTTGTAATTAAATTATCTCTCACTAAGTTGTTTAAATTGTTCTAAATAGTCTTAGCCTTCCTGCAGAGAAGGAAAGAAAAATACATATTATCAATTAAACTCTCACGAATTATCAGGTGATCAATCCAATAACTAGCTAAAGTATTCATTGCATCTTGGTATAACATTTTCTAAGTGTGAGGATCAAATTTAATTCATTGATTATTATAATAAGTTTCAACAAGTCTGCGTACTCGCGCGACCTCCATGCAATTTCGCTGACGCGCGGAATGTGTCGCGTCGGCACCGGACGCCTCGTGCGGGCTGTATTGCGAAATATGAAAGAGTTTGAGCTAATTTAATTATAGTGACACTGGGATGTTTTATTTTTTACAATAATTATCTTTAGATGATTTAGTGAGGAAATTTTAGCGGTAACCGTTTCATAGTATTTAATCTTAAGGGCAACATATTAATCCATATAAAGAAATAATAATAAAAAAGTCAAATGAATACATCACAGTCATGTCCGTGGTATGTCTTGAATTGCGAGCCGGGAAACCCTGGACAACGCTCAATCAATCAATCATGTTTTTATTGCGAGAACATAGTTACATAAGATGGCATAATAAATACAGTGTTGCTTATGTTCTACCAGAAAAGGCATGCAATTTAAAATTAAAAAAATTATAATATTCATTCCAATCAAAGCTTTTTTATGGGGTCACCCCCACTTAAACTAATATCGTTAGTGCTAATTTCATTACACCTAACAACGTTCGATATAATTTTCATTAGCCCTAATATTCGGATAACTAATTTTATATGGCATAATTATTTGCTGCGCCTAATTTCAAACCTCCTAATCATTCCTAATACTAAACATCAAGTGTGCTAATATATTGGAAACTAATAATCATTTTTCGTAATGACTACTAAGCCTAATGATTAACGTGCCTAATGATCACTATGTTTAATGTTCACTACACCTAATTTCGTCACACCTAACTATCACTTGACCTATTCACTTTTGCTCTAATGTTTGACTAGTACTAATTAATGCATCCCTGATGAACAGGCTACTTTTTACCGCGGAGTATGTCGCGGCCGTCCCATGATAGACGTCCTAATCTCGTCAAAATGGGAGCCAATAATGCACGGCCAAATAATGTACGTCCCGATAATCCGTGTCCAGTTTTCGTGGACGTGGATTATTGGATCGTGCTTTATCAGGGCGGACGAAAATGGCATGTCATAAGCGAACTCTATCTTAGGTCGGTTAGGTTAGGGTTCACTTGTGTCCCTCAGACCACAAATAGACACCCCGCGCAGCGGGATGGTGTCGACTTGCTGTACGGCTATCACAAGACGGCGCAAGAGCTCTCTCATTTTTTCTCGCATGATACTTCTCTGTCTAATAAGAGTGAGCTACATAGACATCGGAATACCCACCTATTCTACCCTAAGGCAGGTCAGTGTAGGTACGACGACGAGCGAAGCGAGGAGGAGTGTTAGGTAGAACTGCGACCCTACAGCGAGCGAGCGAAGCGAGCGTGCCGCGGCAGCGGCCGGCGAAGCGCCAGAACCGACATTATAAGAAAAAAAAACAGTTACTTAAAATTAGTACTACTGACAATTCGGGATAATGACATTAGGGCTAAAATACTTAGGCAAAATGAAGATTCGGGTTAGTGATTTTAGAGACATTGATAATAAGGTGTAGTCATTACTAGGCATTGCAATATTAGGCCTAGGAAGAAATCGGTCAAATAAAATTAGTCTTAGTGAGAATTCGTTCATGAGAAATTAGATATTATGAAAATTCGGGATACTGAAATTAGGGCTAATGAATAATTAGGAACAATGAAAATTCGGGTTTGTGATTTTAGGGTTAATGAAATTAGGGCTAGTAAAAAACCTTTTTTATGTCAGACTATTAAAATAATTATTGGATGTCATATCAAGATTTAATCAAATTAGTTGCATTCAGTAACATAATGATTATAATTAGGATGACCGTATTTAATGTCAAGACGATGAGAATAATTTAAGCTAAATAGAAGGTAACACAAACCGAACAGGTAAAATAAATATTTATAAAAAAAAAAGAAATAATTAGTCCTCGATATTCAACTCTTCTGTCTTCTTTTGTTTCTTATTCTTCGTTGCTTCTTATTTTTTTCTTATCGTCTTTGTTCACTTGAGTCTTCTTAATTTCGGATATTTTTTCTTCAAAAGGTGTTACTAAAATCTTCTTTATTATTTTTCTTGTTCTTCTCTGGTTAATGTGGGGCCCGTTCCGGCGGGCGCACGGAGCTGGCCCGTTCCGACTGCGTTTGAAGTTCCTTGGTTCTTTACTGGAAGGTCGCCATGTGATATATGTACGTTGCTGATGGTGGACTTAGGCAGCGTGGTGACGAGCAACGAAGTGATACACCAGTATAGGTTTGAGTAAAGACACTTTAATGAAACGTGTAGCCTATTACATACAAGTTATCGCTCATACAAAGAATGTGCGTCTATGGAGCAGTGAACTCTTGTGTTGAAAATGAAAATGAAAAGATGAAAATGAAAAATATTTATTTCCGTAGTAACACAGTGTTAAGCTGATTACAAGGTTGGGGCTTCCTATTAAGTATGTAATACCTGTATCAGGAAACCCCGCCCTTCCATAACTACGAGTATAAATGGTTTATGTAGATGAAAAAACAATATTTAATAAAGTAAAAGAACAGTTTTAATATACTAAAATGTAAGAATGTGTGTAGCACTAAAGGTTAGTTTTTTGTGTAGTCTCGTTGTTACACTGAGTATATATAGTTTCCTCATCGATAGTAGATCACTTAAGTGATATATGTCTTTTGTAGGAAATCTAAAAGGTTTTGAATACATAACCTTTAGGAGACAACGCTGCCCTCGTTCAACTTTCAAGAAATTGGTTTTTGCTGAACCACCCCATACTGATATACAATAGGTCATTACGGATTGTGCTAGGGTGATATATAGTTGATTTAATAGTTTTTTAGTTGTAATATGTCTAAGCTTTTTGAAAATCCAGATTAGTTGCCGAATTCTAGTATTCACATATTTAGTGCGTGTATACCATGACATGCATGGTCCAGCATTACACCTAGATATTTTGTGGAGTTGACTTTGGTAATATCCATACAGTTACATAAAGTTTGGTCTGAATCTGAAGTTATGCATGCGTGAATTTTTAGGTTAAGATTATTTCTTGGTTGTGAACTGATAGACTTGGCAAAACATATATAATTGGTTTTATTTACATTAAGGGTTAGTAGATTTTGTTTTAGCCAGGAGCACACTCTTCTAAGACCAGTTTCTGCTCTTTCAAACACAGACTCCCAAGTTGGTCCATCAAAGATTATGAAAGTATCATCAGCATAAGACAAAGTATGCCCACACTGTATTTTAAGGTTTGTGAGGTCATTAATATAGAGTAAGAACAATGTAGGCCCTAGGACCGATCCCTGGGGGACGCCAAAAGTTACATCAACATCCCTGCTTACACAATCACCTATCTTAATTTTTTGGGTTCGCCCCTGCAGGTAGTCGCTCAGCAAATTTAGCGACGTTCCCCTAATTCCGACCCTCTCCATCTTGCGAATAAGAGTGGGGAGACAGCGGTGTCAAACGCTTTCTTCAAGTCTAGAAAAACAGCAAGACATTTGTTACCTTTATCAGTCTTATCAGCTATTAATGTAGTAAGTTCTATCTATTTCTTGCATCTTCAGTTGATTTAGATTTACGAAAACCGAACGGTTGATCTGACAAAATGTTAAATTTGTTTAGGTATGACATCAAGCGATTGTTCATTAATTTCTCTATAACTTTAGAAATAGCTAGTTTTTCTGGAGACTTCAGGTGAAAGTCATCCATTACAAATAAAACTCAGGTATATAAGCAGTTTAGAGCTTACGCACATTGAGCCGCTAGTGGCGGACGCGTGCTGCGGACGAGTTCTTTCATACATATTGTATAGGATCAGCGAATACCGGCTGTTTAAATAAAACAAAAGTTCATTTATAAATCATAGTTTAGTGCCCGTCTGAGCCACAAGCTGCGTTTATAGTGGTGGCCACTACGGGCCGTAGTCTCCGGGCGCCCTAAGAGATGGCTAGAAGTACGTCAGTGTCACTCACTGTGCTCCGGAGCTCCGCCCCCGCCCCCGCCCCCACTCGCCCCGCGCTCCCCCCGCACCTCCTCCTTCACACGCGCCCACATCGCCGCCGCCGCCGTGCCCCCACTCTGCTCAGACTTCACTGCATCTGCTAAAACAACCACGCACTCTGTTAGGGTGTGTGAGAAAATAGAGAACTTGTTCTTAAAATAAAACCAGGTGGGCTAATGGCAGAATAAGTTTACGAAATTATAGAGAACAAATGTTTAAAAGCCCGCCAAGTGTAGGGTTCCGTAGTTGCTTGTCTGTCTTATTTACATCGAAGTGCGGTGTGGTTGCGTCGGCCGAATTCTTACGAAAATTGGTTGACTATTAATCGGTAAATAATTATCCGTGATAGTTTTCCCTTTAAATTCATTATATGTACTACTGCCATCATTTTTTTCTCATCCCCCAAGCCCAGCCCAATATCTTGCAAATAAATCACTGAGATCATAAATGGTTTCGAGAAACCCACAAAATTTTGGATGCATAGCTGAATGTGCAAGTCGCAAAATGTGCACTAATGCAAATCGCCGAAGGTGCAGATCGTAAAACGAGCAGGGGGGTTACCACAACGTCCCATTGCAATTCAATTTAGGTTTGATCTGTCATTTTGTGACAGTTTTTCTATGTAACTGACAGCTTTCGATTCAGTTTAGGTCCTAAAATGAATCGCGTTAACAGATCGTGGTAAGGCCCCTGGTCGCAAAATGTGCAATTCGTAAAATGTGCAGATCGCAAAATGTGCAAATCGCAAATGTGCAAATCGTACAATGTGCACGTCGCAAAATGTGCAAATCACACTATACTCGTACAGTCGAGGACAAAGAGATGTATACACTTTTGGACCTAGTCCAAAAGTGTATACATCTCTTTGTCCTCGACTGTACATGCGGGTCCGATTCGCCGTCGACATGTACTGGCAATCCGATGGATTGTCTTTAAGAGTCCGTATCGGCCCGGCAAAAGGAGTGATTACCCCCCCGAAATCGTTAATTCCGCGTAGCAAACTTTCCATTCGCATTTTTCCCCACTTTAACTTCTACCCGCCACTTTTTTTTCTCATTTGCTTGCTTCCTCATTCTCAAATATGGCCAAACGATATTTATCACAATATTTCTAATTCTTAAACGATATTTTTTCTATAGCAAAAGTTTCCCAGTTGCTTCTTTTTGCAATATTTTTTTTCTTACGCGATAATAACTCTAAGATTCTATGTAATTTTTTTCTCAATACTTCTATTTTTTATTACCTACGCGATATTGATCCTGTACAAAAAAAATACCTAAGGCAGGTCTCCGTTAGGTACAACGACGAGCGAAGCGAGGAGGAGTGTTAGGTGTACCGCGACCCTACACCTACAGCGCGCGAGCCGAGCGAGCAAAGCGAGCGTGCCGCGGCAGCGGCCAGCGAAGCACCAGAACCGAACATTTAATATGAGGAAGTGAAATAACACATTTTCGGTTGCAGTGCACCTAACACTCCTCCTCGCTTCGCTCGTCGTCGTACCTAACGGAGTTCTATATGACTGTGGTAATATATAAGAATAGTAAAAAAAGAGATAGGATAATTACCCGATTAGGGAATAAACGACAATGGTCATATTTACGAATGGTATAAAAAAGGATCGGATAAGTACGCTAATAAGAAATTATGACACTGGCATTATTTATGAATGATAAAAAAGGAGAATGGGTAAAAGTTCGAGTGGGGAAAAATGCGAATGGAAAGTTTGCTACGCGGAATTAACGATTTCGGGGAAGAGATCTAATCACTCGGCAAAAGTTCGATTGTAGGTATATTACCCGTCTCCCGAGCGCGCCAGCGCAGGTGTCGTGGTGGGGGTCGAGCGAGGCTGCTAGGTCGGCGTAGAAAAGTTTTGATACTTTAACCGTTTTATCTGAGTTTTTCGTTAGTTAATATTTATATTCATATAAATATATAAATTTTGTATATATAAATACATATACAAAACATGTGTTGTATTGAAATAAAATATCAGGCAGACAAAACAAAATCTCATATATTTTCTGTGTGAACATGATTCGGAGCATCAAAATTATGCACAAATAATATGGCATATGTTTAAGGGACCACCAGATATAGTAAAATATAACGCCAAAAAAATACTTTTTACTGCCAAAAATACTAAATGATCACCAAAATTTTATCTCCATTTTAATATGAAATAGTAACTCAAATTATAACATCTTACTACCCTATTAAAGAAAATGCTATCCAAATAAATCATTGCTAACCCAAAAACAGTAAGTGATCACCAAAATTGTATCTCCTATTAATATGAAAACATAACCCAAATTATAACATCTTACTATCCTATTAAAGAAAATGATATAGTAATAAATCATTGCTAAATTAAAAATAGTAAAATAATTTCCTAAATTCGACGGATCCCCGTGTTCGTTTCTAGGACTCAGACCTACGCTTCGCTCTCTACTGATAATCTCCAGCGAGTAGACGCCACCCCGCTGCGCGGGGTGTCTATTTCTGGTCTGAGGGGCACAAGTGAACCCTAACCTAACCGACCTAAGACAAAGTTCGCTCATGACAAGCCATTTTTGTCCGCCCTGATTATTGGCTCCCAATAAACACGGCCGCCATCGCATACGCAGCGCCACCCACTGGTGGCTTTCTTGGCCACTGCCAAGAAATAAACTATTTTACAATGTGCCCGGTATAGAGCTAGGAATATCGACAAATGCGTTGCTCTAATCAGTCTAATCGATCTGCCGTATTGTTTATCAGGCACATCGTGATAAGCCTGGCCAACTTTTAGGCATATCATGAAATGGCGGCGTTTCTCGATATGCCTAGGAATTTCGTGATCTGGCGGATTTTACGATCGGCCCACGACATATACACTCTAGGGGTAGGACTGACAAGTCCACGTGGAAGTAGGGTGTGCTGATTCGGGTTTTGGTATCACTTGTTTTGGCATCATTATACTTTATTTGGTAATACTCATATATTTTATGGCAATCATAGTGGGTTATTTAGGTAGAAGTATTGTATTAATTTGGTCGCAAAGATTTGGTGATCATTTAGTAAATTTGGTGTTCGAATAAAATTTAATGTGCACTTTTTATTAAAACAGCTAGTACTATTGTAATGGTAGAATTATTATTTTTGGTGTTCAGTATATTTTTTGGTTAAAGATCTTAGGGTATCAAAGCATTTTTTGGTGGTCATTATATTTGATGCCAAATAATATTCGGACTATTGAAATTCAGCGTAATCGAACTATCGAATCTCAATTCTGCCAAAACAGTTTATTATGCGCAAAGTCAATTATGGCTATGTATTTCGCATAATCTATTTAGATTATGCGAAATTGAATTCTTACAAAAAAAAGACCGGGTTGCACTCCGGGAGTGCCGGCAGAAGTGAAAACTTGAACAATTTTAATTTTGCAAAAAAAAAACCTTCCCTTCTCCCTCCCCTTGCGTGCCAATATATCTAATAACAGCCTTATTAGTAGTACACTATAGTTCAACTTAACTCAGCAAAATTGATGAAGGAGACGATGAAATAAAATACCAATTGGTTCTCTTCTCTCTTTAGGAATAACGTCGAAATTCGAACTATTCGAATTTACTCAATAGCAAAACGGTAAAGGACGCGTGGACAAAATTACATATTTATTTGCAGACTATGCCATTGCAAAAAGTGTTTAACGGCTTTATACTCTTACGAATAGTGTTCAGTTTTGAATGAAGTCGAATCGGCTAACAAAAAATGTAAAAGTTTGCTTTTTAAACAAACTGGAATTTGCATTTACGGAAAATGTGTTACTACCTTATACTGTCAACAATAAAGTACAAACTAGAACTATGTGCCCCTAGTCAAACCCCCGTTTTCCCCCCCGCCCCCAAGCTTCGTCCCGAATCTCTCCCAATTCTACGGTCACGTGACATCGCAAAAATCTGTCGCGAGTTTAACAATTTTTCCCCATCCCAAAAAGTGCTCAGCCCCGCTAAAGAAGTTTTCACTTCAAAATATGCCAAAACAGGGGGACCCTACTTAGAACTGTATCGTTAATTATAATGTATTTATGTAATTACTAGAAATTCAGAATTCATTCAAGTACTTACTTGTTTGACGACTGCTTTAGCCTAGTTGGTAGTGACCCTGCCTACGAAGCTGGAGGTCCTGGGTTCGAATCCCGGTATGGGCATTTATTTCTTCCTGAGTCTTGGATATTGGTTTTCTATGAATTTAAGTATTTATTTATCTATCTATATAAGTATGTATATCGTCGTTTACCATAGTCCAAGCCCATAGTACTAGCTTCTCTTAGTTTGGGACTAGGTCGATTTGAGTAAGATTGTCCCCAATATTTATTTATCTTTATTCATCTTAAAACTTAGTAACTTTGGCTTTGCTGGAAACGTATGGCCAACTGGTGCCTTTTTTTACGGTTCCGTACCCAAAGGGTAAAAACGGGACCCCTTACTAAGACTTCGCTGTCCGTGTTTCTGTCACCATGCTGTATCTCAAGAACCGCGATAGCTAGATAATTTTGAGCGAAGCCCTTTCACGTCGGTTGAGAAATGCGACCTCTAGAGAACAACCGGAAATCCGGACAGACATACGAAAGCATTTTTGTCCAAGCTGAAACGGCGACCTTATTCGCTTCCGCTCACTCGGTCGATAATTAACTACTGTTAGAGTTTTCAGTTTCCAGGTTATCCAATTCTAGGTGAATAGTCTTTATCTGACTTAAAGTATAACATTAGTGTATGTGTTGAAATAAAATACTAGGTAATTTAGAAATGTAGGTATGATAGACAGTTGAAATTTTCACAGTTGATGTATTTCTGTTGCCGCTATAACAAACAAAACTAAATATATGTTTAAGGGTGGCCCCCATACAACAATCGTGATTTTTTTGCCGTTTTGTCTGTAACCAGGCTTATCTCAAGAACTTCGATAGCTAGACAGTTGAAATTTTCACAGATGATGTATTTCTGTTGCCGCTATAACAACAAATACTAAAAACATAATAAAATAAATATTTAAGGGGGGCTCCCATACAACAAACGTGTTATTTTTGTTGTTTTTATAGATAATGGTACGGAACCCTCCGTGCGCGAGTCCGACTCGCACTTGGCCTGATTTTATTTGCTGGCATACTAACGCCACCTTGTTAGATGTGTAGAGTACTTGCATACAAACGATAGTGAATAGTGACTATGGCAGCTCAGCTCTAAAGTACATCCGTCTCGAGTTACTCGTCCTAATCTATAATAGTATTCGACCATGAAAAGTAACTCATAATCTCAGTTTTCATAATAAGATACGTGTTATAGATTAGGACGCATAACTCAAGACGGATGTACTGAAATTGTGTTGAAATAAAATACTAGGTAATTTAGAAATGAAGGTACAGTTTATTTTTGCTTACAGTTGATTGGCCTAACGTATCAGCTTAATCACCTGATAAATTAGAATAATTCGTTAACCTTTCTGATTCCAGCGTTGTGCTGATTTCGCTATAGTCTGGTTAAAATCTTTAGGACAACTAAATATTTTCTCTCTCTATACTTTACCAAATGAACGGTTTGTCTTCCTAGATGAAATGAATATTGTTTTATAGTATACTACTTTAGCGACATGAATAATAAGAATCTGAGCAAAGAAAACATGGGCGATAAAAATATATGGAGATAAAACATGTACGGTACAACATGTTTTATCTCCATATATTGTACTAAATTATCTCCGTATGAGATTGTACAAATTACTATCAAAGCTGCAGAAGAAGAAGCAAAATAGCTTAATTTTTTTGTGAGAAAAGCCGATTTTAGCTTTAGCCTTTAAAAAAAAAGCTGATACCTATAAAATCAGACTCCCGTTGGAGTAATTTTTCAAATATGAACAATTATTACTGAAACATGTGTGCTGGGACCTGTCATCGAAGCAGATGTTAGGTAAAATTGCATAAATATGGTTAAAACGTATACATAGGCTGATGATGATGAAAATTCGATGACGTACTTATAGAATTACCGCTTAATTTATATATAGATAAAAAATCAAGACTAATTAAGCACCTCCTTCTATGGAACATGGGTCAAAAATGTTAGTAGTACAATGAAGATATTTCCATTATAGTTCAAGTGCATGATGCAATTTCATATAAAAATTCAATAGTAACCTCGTCGCGCTATAACTCCCGCTAGCTCAAGCGCCCGTACCACGTGATCGTGAAATCGACGAGCGACGCGACCGTTCCCTCCAACCGCTTCGCGGGTACTGCCGAATCGAGCGCCGTGCACGGTGTTTTATTATAATTACGAATTTTAGTGTGATTTCAAATTTTTTTTATGGTTAAATTTACTTCTACACATAAATATATATTTTTTTGTACGAATAGCGCTTAAACTAGAGTTTCTTATTATGGCTTCATATTTTTGAAATAATGAGCTAAATGGCCAAAATACTGGCGATTCTTCGTGTGTTTTTACTCACAAGTTGTTGGATGGACAAATACAAATTATTTATTCTGCAAATAGGCCACAAGGGCACTTTTACAAGTCAAACGGTAATTTACAATAAAAATAATAATCTTACAATAAAATAATAATAATCTAACACAATAATAATTTAAAATTTGCACATTAACGACTGATATAACAACACACTAAATGTCACAAAGTAAATGAAAACAAAACAAAATACGACCATTACATTCGATTAGAATAAGGTCTGTGCATTAACAGAAAGTTAATGATATTAATTCAGTATTCCAGAGATGTATAAGGTCTCTGAGCGTCCAAATACAATTAATAATTATTCAATGTTCGTAGAGATGTGTACGGTCTCTAAGCGTCAAAACAAAACAATAAAAAAAGGAATATTAATGTAATATTGTCAGTGATGTACATGGTCAATAATAATAAAACGTCTAAAAGATCGGAATGATGTCTCTCGTCAATACGATAATAATAAAATAACACTAGTATTTAAGAAGTTGGGTACTATGCCCTTGCAAGCATGAACAGTCCGGACTCCACAAACAGCACCCGATCACGAGTATGACGCATATCTCAGCCATCGCCTCCCTCAACCATATGTTAGGGAAGGTGGCGACCCGATCAACGACGCCACCGTAAGCAAAGCCCTTTAAGCGAACATGACATATTCAAGCCACCGGACAATGTTAAAAAGCAAAGATTAATAAGCGACTTGCTCGGCGAGAAACAGCATTACGTGCTCTGTTCTTACATAAAATGGAACAATTATTTCAGGTAGGTACTTGTGTATTTAGGTATATTCCTAATAGAATTAGGCTTAAAGGCATTTTTGTCGTTTAAGAAATCGTTGACAGTATAATACGCCTTGCTTAGCAAATTACTTTTAACATGAGACTTAAATTGACTGAACGGTAAATTAACAATTTCGGTGGGTATTTTATTATAAAAACGTATGCAGTTCCCCACGAACGACGTGCTAACCTTGCGGAGACGACTGGCCTTCACTGCGATCTTGTTTTTACTTCTGGTGTTGTAGTCGTGGATATCGCTGTTGAGTTTGAACTCGTGAAGGTTTTTTCGCACATACATGATATTCTCAAGAATGTATTGGCATGCTACAGTAAGAATGTTTGCCTCCTTAAATTTGTCCCTGAGAGATTCTCGAGCTTTTAGTTCGTATATGGAGCGTACAGCGCGTTTCTGTAGCACGAATATGGTCTGGATATCAGCTGCTTTCCCCCACAACAGGATTCCGTAGGACACACTGTGGAAGTAACTGTAGTAAAGAAATACGGTTTTCCACTTATTCCTAAGAAGACTATCATTAAGCGAAAATTGAGAAAACAGTGGTTGGACTGAGCCAAAATATGGTAAATTGAGAGCTAAATGTAAACAATTTTTCCACTTATTAACTTGAATTGAAATGATCTTTCATATTACACAATAAAATCTTTATGAAAACGAATATTTAATGAGATATGACCTCAACAAGTTTAGCGAATTCAGCAAACGGCTGTATACGGATTCTTAAGAGCTAAATCTCCTAAATCTGAGTACGACAGATTCTATGTATTCTA
The DNA here is from genome assembly GCA_945867215.1 of Epinotia demarniana. Lineage (NCBI taxonomy): Eukaryota > Metazoa > Arthropoda > Insecta > Lepidoptera > Tortricidae > Epinotia > Epinotia demarniana. The sequence continues at coordinate 138,359 of OX244284.1, forward strand.
GGTAAGTACAAAAGTCCAGGTGATTATCTAATATGAGGAAGTGAAGGTTTCGGTTCTGGCGCTTCGCCGGCCGCTGCCACGGCACGCTCGCTACGCTCGCTCGGCTCGCGCGCTGTAGGGTCGCAGTTCACCTAACACTCCTCCTCGCTTCGCTCGTCGTCGTACCTACACCGACCTGCCTTAGAGTCTCTCTGAAACTGCTATGAACTAGTATAAAAAAAATCTGCTTGCACATTTTGCGATCTGCCCATTGTGAGATCTGCACATTTTGCAATCTGCCCATTATGAGATCTGCACATTTTGCGTTCTGGTCATTCTGAGATCTGCACATTTTGCGATTTGCGTCATTTTACGCAGCCTGCTCATTTTGCGACTTGCTATAGCTTGCATAGCTATGCATGCGAAATTTTTTCAAGATTTTATTCTTTTGTTTTGTCCATAGAACACCTCCACTAGAAGCCTAATGTTTCTCAGTTTGTTCGCGACTCGAGTCACCAAGCGTTGGTGTTGTTGCGCTTATTTAATCCGCGGTCGCCCGCCTTTCCGTTCAGTTGCGTCCATGTTAACGACCTGTACGGAGTGTGCATGACTCTCACAAAAAAAGACAAAATAATAGGATTTTCGCGGCTAATTATGGGCTTTTGTAATGTGAGGTGGTGCGGAAAGTCGTCAAAGACTTCTAATTACAAAAAAGATGGAATTTCATTCCACAGTTGAGTCAAATTCAATATTTCATTGAAAATATTTATAGCCAGCGGAGGCCATTTTATACTGGCCGGTGCGAATACTGAGGTACAGACACACTATGTCTGTCACTTTTCATCACTTTGAAAATGCAATATTCTATTCCTTTCTTACGAAAACACGTCACGACTAGTGATGTCCCGATGATGCTATGATGGTCAATCGACAAACCACGTGCTTTCGTTCCTACCGATTTGAAGAAATGTAACCAAAATACAGATTTCTCGTTTATTTTGGTTTGAGTAGTTATTCTGTAGATTAGAACTTAAATTTAGTTTTATTTATTGTTCGTTATTTAAAGTAAATAGTGTAATATATAATAAGTATTAGTAGTACTAGTAGTAGTAGTTACTTTACTGTTTTAGTAACTTTTTAGAATGCTCTTGGTGAACAGTTGCGTCTAGGTTTCAGGATGGGCCTGATGATAAACTTTGGGAAAGTGCGAGGGTACTCGTAGTTGGTTTGAGATAGATATAGGTTGTGCGGGCTTTTTAGAATCGTCTCGGTGAGCAGTTGGGTCCAGTGTCACAAGATGGGCCTGATGATGAACTTGGAGAAAGTGCGAGGGAACTCGGAGTTGGTGTGAGATAGATATACGTTGTGCGGGCTTCTTAGAATCCTCTCAGTGAGCAGTTGTGTCCAGTGTCACAAGATGGGCCTGATGATGAACTTCGAGAAAGTGCGAGGGAACTCGGAGTTGGTGTGAGTTAGATATACGTTGTGCGGGCTTCTAAGAATCCTCTCAGTGAGCAGTTGGGCCAGTGTCACAAGATGGTCCTGATGATGAACTTCGAGAAAGTGCGAGGGAACTCGGAGTTGATGTGAGATAGATAAACGTTGTGCGGGCTTCTAAGAATCCTCTCAGTGAGCAGTTGGGCCCAGTGTCACAAAATGGGCCTGATGATGAATTTCGAGAAAGTTCGAGGGAACTCGGAGTTGGTGTGAGTTAGATATACGTTGTGCGGGCTTCTAAGAATCCTCTCAGTGAGCAGTTGGGGCCAGTGTCACAAGACGGGCCTGATGATGAACTTCCAGAAAGTGCGAGGGAACTCGGAGTTGGTGTGAGATAGATATACGTTGTGCGGGCTTCTTAGAATCCTCTCAGTGAGCAGTTGTGTCCAGTGTCACAAGATGGGCCTGATGATGAACATCGAGAAAGTGCGAGGGAACTCGGAGTTGGTGTGAGTTAGATATACGTTGTGCGGGCTTCTAAGAATCCTCTCAGTGAGCAGTTGGGCCCAGTGTCACAAAATGGGCTTGATGATGAATTTCAAGAAAGTGCGAGGGAACTCGGAGTTGGTGTGAGATAGATATACGTTGTGCGGGTTTCTTAGAATCCTCTCAGTGAGCAGTTGGGTCCAGTGCCACAAAATGGGCCTGATGATGAACTTCGAGAAAGTGCGAGGGAACTCGGAGTTGGTGTGAGATACGTCACCATCCTAAATAGCCGAATGCCTTTTTCGTGTTTTGTTTGTTTTATTTTAAAATGAGAACAATAAATACAACTTTTAAAGGAATAATGAGACTTTACTTATTATTAAACTGCTCCGAAACTTTCCATAAAAAATACTGAAGTATTTGTAGTTTAATCTTTAGAACAAAAATACTAAATGGTCAGTATTTTTTTAGCACACTTTTAAGTATAGATAGTTTAATTACCATTTTAATATGTACAGTAAGTACCTACCATGATTTATCAGCAAAAAATTACGGTACCAGTTAGGATTCCTAACTTACTGTGTATTAAAATGGTAACAAAACTATCTATACTTTACCTTAACTTAAAGATAAAAGTATAGTAAGTAGTTACTTACTATACTTTAAAATGTACCTAAAAAATTAGGATGCTTGTACGTGAACATGTCCCATCACTACGCATTCCGCGCGCGAGCGCATCGCCCAATCGCAACGCTGTTAGCACCCGCCCTTCCCCTCACCTCTTCCTCATGCTTTGGTGACTCGCGTCGGGAACAAAATTACAAACATTAGGCTTCTAGTGGAGGTGTTCTGTGGTTTTGTCGGTGTGGTTGATTTATATCCCCATGCCAATATTACAGTTTTCCCTTCTGCTGAGCTAAGCCGAAGATGGGACAGACAGATGGACATGGCGAAATTATAAGGATTCCTTGTTGACTATGGAACCCTAAAAACTACACTATGAATTATTATTTCAACAGACATATCAAACAGAGTGAATTGACAATTCATTTCTTTAAACTTTATTGCACAAAACAAAAAAGTACAAAAGGCGGTCTTAATGCCTTAAGGCATTCTCTACCAGTCAATAATAGGGCCCAACAGAGATGTTTTAACGGTAGGGTTTGTTATAAACATCTCAAATCAGTTTGACATGAGCAGATAATTGGGACAGTCAAATGTAGAACTTTATGAGCAGTGAAATTCAAAATTCAAATATTTATTCTGCAAGTAGGCCTCAAGGGCTCTTTCACATGTCTGAGCTTACAAATTCAGTTAATTAACATTAAATGACATTAATATGCGCACATTTCCCGAGAGATGTACAGAGTCTCCGGGTCCATTATATCACAATTCTATAATAATAATAAGAAAGTCTCTAGCGTCAAAATGAAGTAGGTATAATAATAATTCTAATGGAGATGTAAAGTCTCCAGCGTCAAATAAAATAAAATAACTGAGATGTAAAGAGTCCCTGGTCAAATATTTTTTGTCTTGGATTAAACTAATGTGTGAGCACCAATCACAACATTACAAAACAGAACTGTTACAAAACAAGTGAAGTTATACCAACCTGCTGGCCACCAAAGGCAGTGACTACAACATGCCGTGCATACGAGTAGGGCATCATTGTGCTGGTGGTGGCTTTAGGTGGTCATTTGGTGGGATGGTTAGCAACCTCTACAACAAGCTGGCGACACACGCCACGACTGGTTAGGGTGTAGTAAAGGGTATGCAGGACTTTATGGGGTTGGCGTCATAATGACACCTATTTTATATGTTGCTATTGTAGGTATAGAGGACGCTAAAATAAGCATGTTTTGTATGGGCAACTATTATCAAAATTTGATAATTACCGAGATATTGGCTCCTATATGGACACATTTTGGGTTCTAAGGTTAGTCATTTAACCGGTTCTGGGACTAGAAAATTTTGGTATCATGTACCGACTCCGATGGTGGATAGCTTAGAAGACGGCGGCGGGAGCTCTGCTGACCTAAATCGGTTCAGCGGTTTAAAGCGTGAAGAGGTAACAGACAGACACACTTTCGCATTTATATACTCAATACTCAATCATTGATTGCATTCCACAATGTTAGTTTACAGGGTTTTAGGTAAACTTAAGTTTTAGTTGCTAAGAGAGAATAAAACTTAATTGTGGACCCTGCTGGGCACCGCAAAATCAGTGAAGAGAAGACGACTTACATACTTATTGAAAGTTCTGCTTTTTATAATTTTCATATTCTGTGCAATGTACAAATTATAAAGAGCATTATATGAATTCAAGTATCTAAACTAAATTTACTTATTGGACATTTATTCATACATAATATTTAATAAGAACTTGGTTCTATATATTATATTTGTGTATGAGAAGAGTTTAAATTTAAATTTTATTTTATAGTTTTTCTTCTAAGTATTCTCTTAGTGTATAATAGCTTTTATTGATAAGGAATTCTCTTAATATTCTTATGAATGTGTTGTGTTTTTTCTCAGATTTTATTGTATCGGGCAATTTATTGTATACTTTCACTGACATGGTATATAATATTAGTATAGATGGAATAACCTGACATAAAAAACTTAGCTAATACATTTCCCAGCAAAACTGTTAAAACAGTTTGCCTGCGAGTAGGTACCACAGCTTAACTTACCCTGTGAGCTCAGCAGTCCGCCGGGCTCCGCTGCGGGCTCGTCCTCCACCTTCACCCGCACCGTCGCGTTGCCACCCTCCATGTCCATAACTACAGCGAACGACACGATGTTTGTTACCGTAGCCACGAGGAGTGTAGTAATGAATGATACACTCAATAACCAATGTGTGTTTCAGCAACAGGAAACTTGATACAGAAGTGAATAAGTTTTTTTTTTTTTTTTTTTTCTTGGCCTGACGCGGTTTGCGCATTGCCACCCACTGTGCCCCCCGACAAAGGAGGGAAACGGGAAAATGAGAAATACGAATACGAGATAAGGAATTTGGAAAGATAGGATCAGTTCAGGAGCTAATAAAATATATATATATATATATATAATTAACAAAAACAACTAAATATGAATATCATTAAATAAAATGAAAGAGGATAAAGCATTATATACAGAAGGATCATTTGAGGCTAACAAGACAGGGATGGATGTAGGAAAGGGGATTTTAAGTGAGGAGAGATCATTGTAAAAAGAGACATGGCTGAAAAAAGTACAAGAAAGAAAAATATGATTCAAGTCTCCAATTTCTCCACATTCACACAAGTTTGACTCCACAATATGTAGTCTGGCAAGATGAGCCGGCGTGCACACATGACCTAATCTCATTCGTATTATAATACTAGTCCCTCATTTACCAAGCTTTAGCTTTGCAAACCAGGGCTTAGTAGGAACTTTAGGTTGAATTGCATAGTAGAATTTGCCTTTTGTCTGGGCACTTTCTTCCCACAACTGATTCCAGGCATCACTGAGATAAGAAGAAGGTAGAGCAATCAAGTCATGACTAAAATTTTTATAAGGAAATCTGTCCCCACACGTCACAGCTTCGTTGGCCAGGCGATCTGCTTTAACATTACCATTTATTCCACTGTGTCCCGGGACCCAAGCGAAAGACACTGAAAGCCCACGAGTTATACAATCACTTAATAGAATTCGAGTGTCTATAATTACTGGAAAAATGATTTTACATTGAAAAGGATATTTGACTAATGCCTGTAAGGCACTCATAGAATCAGATACTATGACTGATTTTCTAAGTCCTGCCGTTCGGATATATTCGACTGCCTTAAGGAGACCGAAACATTCTCCAGTAAACACAGATGATTCTGGTGGGAGTTTTATTTGTTGGATAATTTTGTACTGAGAATGGTAAACCCCAACTCCGACATGACTAGACGAAGAATGTTTAGAGGCATCGGTGTATATTGTATGGTAGTTTTTCCAAAGGTTGTCCTTCACATGGTTAAAACTGATATTGTTATTGGGACCATTTTTTGGAATACCTATATTTAAGGCTACATCAGGAGTGACAGTTAGAGACTTATACGGAGCACAAAATAAGGGATATGAAATAGAAGAGTGAGTGGGAGCTTGGATAGAGGTAAACTTTTGATAGCTATTTATGAGACATGGAACACGTTTATGGGACCAATAACTGGAAGAAATAATAAGATCAGAAAGTGTCTTGAGTTTAGAACGAAGCGGATGATCAGAAATTTGTAGGGCTCGAAACAGAAATCTATCAGCAAGGTATTGACGACGTAGCTGCAATGGAGGTTCACAACACTCTAGCTGTAAAGCATTAAGAGGGCTAGATTTCATAGCACCTGCTATCAATCTTAAGGCTTTCGACTGAATATTATCCAGTTTTTTGAAAGCGACTACACTTCCAGGCTGTAAAAGGAAGGTGCCATAATCTAAAATACTACGAATTAGAGCATTGTATATTAGTTTCATACAAAACGGGTGAGCGCCCCACCAAACACCGGAGAGACATCTAAGCATATTTAACAAACGTTCACATTTAGCGAGAATATATTCACAGTGAGGGGTACCAGTTAGTTTAGAATCAAGAACAACACCTAAAAATTTTGTTTGGTTGACTACAGGAATTTCACAGTTATTATAATATACAGAGACTGGCGGGGGCAAACGCATTCTAGAAAATAACACAACAGAGCTCTTAGATGGAGACAGATCAAGACCATTTTGTCCCAACCATTTCCTTAAAAGACTTAAAGAGGAAGTTAGAGAAGAACTGGCATTTTCAATGGATCGGTCAGTACAATACAACAACAGATCGTCAGCATATTGAAGAACGCCAACATTACCTACTGATGCTTCCAGATCATAGGTGTACAAGTTATATAAAATTGGGCTTAATACAGATCCTTGTGGAAGACCTTTCCATACTAATCTTGATTCCTCATTGTCAACGTCTAAAATTAAGTCAATACGCCTTTCTGATAGGATGTTAATTATGAATTTACTCAAAAAAGTCGGGACGTTCAAAGTATTTAGTTTTTCCTTCAGTATACTTAACACAACATTATCATACGCAGAATTTATATCAAGGAAAGCTGCGACTACAGACTGGTTATCAGAGAATGCTATTCTTATGTCAGTTATGAAAATACTTATACTACCTAGGGTACATGTATAAAGATGCAGTAAAGTGTCAATGAGGGGACGAGTGCCGAGGAGTAAAAAGACCGCGAATAATGGAAAGGCGATTTATTCTAGCTGGTCAAACGTACACTGACTTATTGCTACACATATATTTATAATTACACGTCGGATACAGCGCTGCGTGTGCGAGGTTAATGACATTATTTTGGGCTAGTGCAAAGTGCACGCGCATCGTTGCAGAAAACAATGTACATCTTTGTACATACTGCCATCTCAGAAGAAGGCTTAAAAGGAATAAGTTACAAGGTACACTTAATTGCTAAACTCTAAGACGTGATTGTAAACGTGTATGCAATAATGTAAAATTATTGTTACCTAACAATAAAGTTATAACATATAAGAACATGTAATCTCAAATGCAAACCTTCTATTACTAAATTATTATAATATGTAATATGGAAATATAAAGTGCAAAATTAGTTTTTATTTAACAACTATAACATAATGTAGAAAAAACCATGTAAAATATAATTTTTAAGTTAAGGATCGGTCACTTTGCTTAAGAGTCTGTGCTCGTCCTAGTGTCAAAAACCACTTGTTTTGCGGAAGTGGTAGCTTTAAGCGCACTCGGCACTGGCTCACTCCCGCACTCTATTGTTTCACTTTTAACACAGACACAGGTTTCTTCCTTGGCCCCTGGTTGCTGCTGTGCCAGTCTCCACGTTCCTGTACGGTACTTGTAGTACACGAAGGTGCCCGTCAGGAGGACAACAGTGCTGATGATCAATGATGCTCCAATGGTTACGTATTGATATTGATCGTGAGAGGACATCTCTTCAAGTTTGGATTTGGTTTTAAGCAGTTTTATATCCCGGTGAATATTTGAAAATTGCTCTTCGTGAGTTTCATTAGTGAATGTCATGTGGCTTATTGAAGTATTTAGTATATCGTTAAGTGGTGATAGCTCGGGCTTAATAGCCGTGTCCAAGTCAATAATTGATTTTGCAACGTAATCTTTGTTCGCGTACAACATAAAGGAGTCACCTTTCAAAACACAACCTTGACCCAGAGTTATCAATCCGTTGTTAAGTAATACTTTCGATGTCAACCCGTCTGGGCATAAAATGCGAACAAAGCACTCATCGCAACAGGTGAAGATCCATGTGTTTTGTTTATGTAATTTGATCCATTTGTCACTGCATGGTGTTGTTACCGTATGACAATATGAATTAGATAGTTCCCGATGACTTAGTACTTCCGTATTGCAAATTGATATCCCTTGTTTTACATCATAAACGGGGCGATTTAAGTGGCATAATAATTTTTGTTCAGTCATTTGAAGGCACGTATTTATGTCTGATTGCTCGATCGGTATAAAGGTGTCCTGGTGAATATTGAATGCTATTAGTTCTGTTCCAGGAATGACATGAATAACATTTTGTTGCGATATGCGTTGAGGGATGTTTATAAGTTTGTCAAGTTCAAAATGTTCGTCACTTAGTAGCGGAATCTGTGCTTCCATTATGAGATACTGGTCGGTAATACGAGCACGAATAGTAAGTAATTTATACATGTTACGTATGTTATCCTGAACGTCTGGGAGTGTTAATTTGCTGTCTAGATGTCGAGCTATACGGTTGAGTTCCGTTTGCAATTGCTTAGGAGACAACAAATGAACGTCGACATGGCCGTGGTACATATTTGTGAGCGTATTGATGACGGTTTGTTGTGTGTTTTTTAGGTGCACTAGGATTGCATTCGCTGCCATCGATGACGTCATGAGATAGAATGCATTTTCGTGATCGTGCTCTGATTGTTTTGCTGTGTCTGTCAAACGATTTAGGTGCTCAGTGATTATTTGAAATTGCTTATTCATGATGTCTTCATTGCGTTTCAGTATATTACCTTCAGCTTCTAGTATGCTTGTTTGGTTTTTTATTAACTGAAGTAAATGATGGTCATTGTGCCGTGTAAGTCGGATGTCATTTTCGTACTTTTCTGCGAATCGTTGATCCAGCACTCCAAAGAGTGTGTTTGCTATATATCCCACTCCGTCCACTAGACCTCTTTTGTATCGAGTTGTTTCCATGGGGTGAGTTTTAAGAAGAGTGTTGTAGAACAGGAATTCTTTCATATCTTGATCTAATTGATTTATGATCAAATGAAATTGTGTCAGCAATGTCGGTCGAATGAACTGTTTAATGTGCTTCACGTAACTGTCCAACGCCTCCACATTTTGCCAATAATTTGTCATATTATAGTACAGAATAATTTTCCAGTCATCTTTAATTTCTTGTATGTCAGCAATCTTGTCGAAGTATAAGGTACGATTAGGGTTCAGTGGCGTGATTTTAAAATCTTTAGTATGAGCATGTGCGGCGGGAATCGATAATGTCATTAGCATGAATATGGAATGAGTTAGGAGTGTGGTCCACGAAATCTTGCTCGTTCGTCGCGTAGATCTAACATTTTTTGATGTAGGCGGAGGAAGTTTATCGTTGTCAATCTTCGTATCCTTTTCGCTGGTAACGAGGGGAACTAATTGTACAATCGGTCGTTTCATGATACCGTTCTCGGTTTTAAGTGTCACGACTCTTGTATGGCCATCTATTTCAGGGTGTGTGTCAATTATACGGCCTAGAGCCCATCGTCCCACGGGTTGATTTCCGCGGATGCAGACAATGTCATTTATTCGCATTTCTTCTGTTGGTTTTTTCCATTTGTTCCTTGATTGTAGCTGTTGTAAATATTCCCTAGACCATTGCTGCCAGAAATCTTTTGTAATTTTTTGTACAAGTTGCCATCTTTTTCTGAGGTCATGGTTGGAATTGCTAGGCTCAGGAACTGTCAAGTGGGTATCTCCTACAATAAGGAAGTGCCGGGGTGTCAAACATTTGAGTTCGTCAATATTTTCTGTCAACGGACATAGCGGCCTTGAGTTCAAGCAGGCTTCAATTTGGCAAAGGAGGGTCGTAAATTCCTCGTATGTCAATTTCTGGTCTCCTAATACTCGTTTGAGGTGGTATTTGGTACTTTTGACGCCTGCTTCCCATAGCCCACCCGCATTTGGCCATGCAGGCGCGTTGAAGTGCCATTGGGTGCCCCTTTCAGTTACGCCGTTTATAACCGATGTGTCCATGCTTTTCATGATCTCTTTTCGTTCTTTCACGAGTTGACGATTCGCTCCAACGAAGTTAGTTCCGTTGTCACTGTGCATGTGACCAGGTTCTCCACGTCTGGCACAGAAGCGTCGGAATGCTGCCAGGAATGCGGTGCTGCTGAGTTCGGACACTAATTCTAAGTGTATAGCCTTAGTTGCCAGACAGACAAATACTGCTATATATGCTTTCAGCGTCTTTATTCCTCTTCCCTTGTTTGCTTTAATGTCAACAAACCCTGTAAAGTCGACACCCGTGTGTAAAAACGGACGGGATGCGGTCACTCTCGGTTGGGGTAGATCGGCCATGATTTGTTGATGTTGCTTGGCGTTAAACCTCCGGCAAGTCACACAAAGGTGTAAGTATTTTTTGATTGTTTGATATCCACCGATGATCCAGTATTTTTCTCGTAATTGTAGTAATGTCAGTTTAGGACCACCGTGAAGCGTTTGTAAATGTGTTCTGTTTACTAGTAGTTCTGTCAATCTGCTGTTTCTCGAGATGATAATGGGATTTCTTGTGGACGGGTTTAAAGAGGAGTTGTTTAATCTGCCTCCCACACGTAGTATGCCGTCCTCGTCTAAGTACGGATTGAGTTTTAAGATGTTGCTCTTTGCACCGACAGTTTTATCCGCACGTAGTTTTCTGATGTCATCGGGGAATTCATAATGCTGAATATGCTTGACGATTACCTTTTCTGCAGTTATTAATTCGGTCACCGTTAAATAAAACAATTTCATTTGTGTAGTCAGGTGTGATGCTCTCGCTATTGCAATAAAGCGTAAAATCCAAGCTAACACGCGGGTGATGTGAGTCATGTTGCTATGTCGGGTCAATAATTCCATTATGGTCGACGGAGGCTCCGATTTCACAACATATGTTTTCTTTGATTTAGCTTCACATTCTGTCGGTATGATAATTGTACTGTCAAGAGATTTTCTGTCAAAATTCTTTAACCAGGAAGGTCCGTGCCACCATAGCGAATGGTTTCTTAGTTGGGACACGGTTAACCCTCTTGTGGCGCAATCTGCCGCATTGTGCTCAGACTTCACATGATTCCAGTGTGTACTCGGAATGACGTCATGGATTTGTTTGACTCGATTACTGACGAAAGTATTCCATTTCGACGGATCGCCTTTCAACCATCCTAAGACGATCATGGAGTCTGTCCAGGCGTAGGTGTGGTCATGTAAACCTTCCCATTTAAATGTGTCAATCACCTTTTTCATTAATCGGGACAAAAGTAACGTCCCACTAAGTTCCTTCCGTGGAAGCGTCAATTTTTGATTTTGGCTTATTGGTGTCAATCGAGATTTCGCTGCTATAAGTCTGACGAGGGGCTCGCCATGTTTGTCAAATGACCGGACGTAGATGCAGCAGGAATAGACCTTATCTGAGGCATCGCAAAATCCGTGAATTTCGAATCTTTGTGTCATGTCACCCAACCATCTTGGTATTTCAATACTTTCAATGTCACGTATGTCAGTTGTAAATCTTTGCCAATCATTTCGGACAGCTTCTGACACAACGTCGTCCCAGTCGCAATCCATATGTGCCCATATGGCTTGAAAGAGTAATTTGGCTTTAATTGTCAAAGGATTCAAAAATCCCAAGGGGTCATATATTTTTGAGATCTCCGAAAGTATTGAACGTTTCGTAAGTTTCTCCACGGGCCTTTCTGCTAACGTGTTCTTGAATGTAAATGTGTCACGTGCGGGATTCCATTGTAACCCGAGCGTTTTAGTGGTTTGTGCGTTGTTAAAGTCATAAACATTTGGATTTATGTTGTCATTCGATATATTTTCCAACAATGCTTGAGTATTGCTGGTCCATTTTCGTAGGTTAAACCCTGCTCCCTGAAGCATGGAGATGAGTTGTTGTTGAATTTCTAATGCATGATTTTCGTCATTGCTTCCTGTCAATACGTCATCAACATATATCTCGTTATTGATAACGTTTGCCGCTAGTGGATATTTGTCAAAATCATCTTGTGCCAGTTGTTTGAGTGTTCTTAAAGCCAGGTAAGGAGCGGCCTTTTGGCCATATGTGACAGTCGTCAGTAGATATTCTCTCAATGGTTGATCAGGAGCATCTCGCCACACGATCTTTTGGAGGTGCTGATCGTCTTTGTGGACTAGGATCATTCTGTACATTTTCTCACAATCCGAGGACATGACGAATTTGTAATGTCTCCATTTGATCAGTAGACTTTGCAAGTCCTGGTGTAGTTTCGGTCCACATTCCATGAGATCATTTAGGCTGTGTCCTGATGTAGTAGCTTGACTTGCATTATACACAACCCTTAACTTCGTTGTCAGGGAATCCTCTTTTTTGACTGAATGGTGGGGTAAAAAGCAGTGGGGTTCCACGTCCTCAGAACATTCCTTCATGTGTCCCATTTCGAGATATTCATTGATAAACCCTTTGTAGCTTCTTGAGAGGTTGTCATCTTTCAGTAGTCGTTTCTCAAGTTGTCGGAATTGTGCTATTGCTTGCGGCTTGGATTCTCCCAGGAGGTTGGCAAAGTTTTCTTTCATCGGTAGCCGAACCTCATATCTTCCATTTTCTAATCGTCGAGTGGTGCTAGTGTACAGTGTCTCGCAGTAAACTTCCTGTGGTGTCATGGGATTGTTCGAGTCAGCGATGTCTTCGATCTCCCAGTATCTTGCTAAATTATCAGTGTCATTAGTCACTACATGACAGTTGTAGGTTTTAACGGCACCCGACAGGATCCAGCCTAGTTTTGTTTGCTGTGCCATGGGTATATTGGAGCCCTTAATTAAACCATTCATCATTATTTGAGTATAGACATCAACATCTAAAAGAATATCGACGGTTTGGGATATGTTATATTTCGGGTCTGCTAGCGTAATATTATCTATGTGCTCCCAGTTTTTCTTTTCAAATGTAGTGCTGGGTAAATTACTAACTACGCGTGACATAATTAACGCATCCGTTGAAAATTTGAAGTCGTTGTGTAGTGATTTGCATTGTAACGTTACCTTTCCTCGACTTTTATTTGACAGAGTCCCGACGCCAGATATGTTTGCTTTTAATTGCTGCCGCTGTAACCCTAACATCTGCGCTGTGTTTTCGTTAATAAGCGTGATCTCAGAGCCTTGATCAATGAGTGCTCTAAGGGTGATATATTCCCCATGGCTGTTGGCCACTTGTAATAATGCAGTTGGAAGTAATATTTCGTCACCACTCCCGGCCACAAAATTATTTTGCATATGTCTTTGCGGTGTCATGGATGTCGATGCCCGAGGTAATGAGGACGTCTGCTTCGGTGCAATTGCATTTCCAAACGCCTTATGTAACACAGTGTTGTGAGGTTCATTGCATTCCTTACAACGTTTTTCTGATTTGCAATAATTCTTTGTATGCACGTATAAACAGTTTTTGCACACGTTGGACTTTGTAACATATTTTATTTGCTCGCCTGTTGACATGCTTAGAAATTGCTTGCATTGGAATAATGCGTGATCATCATTGCACAATGTACATTTAATTTTATTTGCTGATACGTGACAATTATAGTTATAATGTGGGTTATATGCACCTTTTGTAGCTTGATTTATAGGTTTTGAATATCTATTAAAAGTTTGCGGATGTCTGTATGTTCCTTGCATTTGTTTGACGGGAGTGCTCTCAGGTTTTCTTCTTGTCAGTGGCTCTAACGCCATAAATTTCGCTTCAATACAACCCATTAACTCGTCAAGGGTTGGCAACTCCCTAGGATGGGCCCTCATTTCCATGTAATCGGTATAGGTGTCAGTATCTAATTTTTCACACAAAATATGGACAAGTATTGGGTCACAAGAAGCAGTATCCACGCCTAAGAAGACCACGCTTGAGAAGGCAATGCACCTACGGCTTAGTGATTTCTTTAATAAATTCAATGTTATTGCACCCGAACAACATGGCTTCCAAAAATCTAAATCCACCAGCCTGGCTATTTTCAACTTAATACGCGAAGCAACTAATCAGTATGATAATCAGAGCTTTACAACTGCATTATTCTTCGATATGACAAAAGCGTTTGATTTCGTTGCGCATGACCTACTTTTGTTAAAATTAAAATGTTATGGTATAAGAGGTCCGGCCTTAAATTGGATAAAATCTTATTTAGAGAATAGACAGCAATGTGTTGAAATTAAGAGTGTAAATAGCACACAGGTAGCAGAAGTGTACAGATCTAACTTCAAATATAATAATTATGGAGTGCCACAAGGAAGCGTATTAGGACCATTGTTATTCTTAATCTACATTAACGATTTGCCGAAGGTTACACCTCATAAATGTACTTTGTTTGCAGACGACATATCAATTATTGTATCTAACGATAAGACAGAAGCGGTAACTGACCATGAAATTGATGTAAATAACACAGTGGCAGCTGTAATTGACTGGCTTCGACATAATAACCTGCAAGTTAATCTAGTAAAAACTAATTTCATGAACTTTAATAATAACTCAAACCTAACATTAAATATAAACTATAATGGACATAACCTAAATAATACTAACCTAATAAAATTCTTGGGACTTATTGTTGATAATGATTTTAAATGGAAAGGACATGTCGAATATGTATGTAATAAAATAAATAGATTCGTTTTTGTTCTGAGTAGACTGCGTGCAATAACAGATCAAAAAACAGTGTTGGCGGCCTATCACGGTTATGTCGAGTCGGTGCTTAGATATGGATTAATCGTGTGGGGAAATGGAATCGATATTCAAAAGGCTTTTATTTGCCAAAAAAAGTGCATCCGCGCTATATGTGGAGTATACCCACTAACTTCTTGCAAGCCACTTTTTCTTAAATTAAAGATCCTTCCACTACCTAGCCTTTACATATTTGAAGTGTGCAAGTTTGTAAAATTAAATATAGACCGATTCACGACAGCCGAAGAAGTATTCCCGAGAAATACTAGAAACCCTAGCAGACTTGTCCTTAACAAAAAGCTAAGAACTACCACATTTAAAAAAAATTGTTACTCGATGTGTGTCACTATATTTAATAAATTACCAAATTATATAAAGGAAATGCCATATCGTAAATTTAAGAATGCCCTATTGCAATTGTTAACATCAACGACATTTTATTCGGTTAATGAATTCCTTAATAATAATAATCTGATGAATTAATTATTCTATTACTGTAATGTAATGTTAATGCTGCTCTGACTCAAACTGAGCAAAATTAAATTTAAGTAGGTTAAGTGAGTTATAAAAATTTGCATGCCGCACGGACAGCAAGAAAGGTGGAACCAAGAACATGTATATTTTACACCAACAATTGTGTTATAACCCTTTTTTACGCAAATAAATGATTATGATTATGATTATGATTAAGTTGTGGATTGCATGTATAGTCTCCATGCTAGTGTCATATAACCTTTTCAACTCTAAGGCTGATTGTTTTTGTATGTTAGGTTGTTTCATGAATGCTTGAAATTGCTTAGTAAATAACAATTGCTTATTGTTATACCTATGTGTCAGTAGCTCCCAACATACGTCATAATTTTCGGCACTTACTTGTAAATGTTGCACTAATTTTTCCGCTTCACCCTTCAGTTTGCCCTTTAAGTGCTGCATTTTTTGGGTCTTTGTAATGGTGGGGTTGTTATGAATGGCCTCGATGTAGAGGTCCTTAAAGGTTGGCCACAGCGTATAGTTCCCAAAAAATTGGGGTATCTCTAATTTAGGCACAGACAGTTGCTGATGGATGGAGGATGAAAGTTTACTGTTAAGGTGCCTTTTCGATCGCTCATATTTCAGCTCATGTAACGTGTAGTTGTCATAATAATCGATGTCAGTGCCGTTGGTAATACTGTCAATTTGCAAATGTAAGTT
This sequence comes from Epinotia demarniana, assembly GCA_945867215.1. NCBI lineage: Eukaryota > Metazoa > Arthropoda > Insecta > Lepidoptera > Tortricidae > Epinotia > Epinotia demarniana. The sequence goes on from OX244284.1 coordinate 154,426, forward strand.
TTCTACTGTATTCCATCGGGATTGCAATATCTTCAGTTTATCTTCAATCTCCCACTTTTCAACAAGGTTGTCAATTTGGATACTTTCCACATATCTTTTCAATGCCCGGAAGTTGGCACCTTGAAGTTGCTTTAGTTCCATTAACTTGATGTCCTCTCCGGAAAACTTGCTTGTGTCAAATGTCACATTTGTTGAAGGGTTCTCGCCCTCGCCGAGGGTTACCTTCTTGTCACTGGGCCCCGCGATGGATTCCGTCGTAGTAGGCAGGGTGGTGCCTTGCAAGGCTTTGCGCGTCCCTGAATACCAACTGGAAATTACCTCGAATACGTTCTCCGCGAAGTATTGATGAGTCTTGTCATCTTCCTTCTGCAGCTCTGTGTCGTTCTGCTGACACTCTTGCCACAGAGTTTCCAACTTTTCTAGTCGGTCGGTTACATATCTAGAAGTTTTCCTGCTCGCAGAATCCTTCTTGAAGTTCGCCTGTAATTTTCTAATTTCCTCCAAAATCACAGCTTGACGCGCGATCAATTCGGATGTCATCTTTACGAATAAATAAGGAAAGATCTTACTTGAAATGCGGCTACTTATTCTTCTGCTCGATGCTGCTATTGGATGCTGGATACTGTATGCTGATGCTGGATGCTGATGTTTATTCTTCTGCTCGATGCTGCTATTGGATGCTGGTTACTGTATGCTGATGCTGGATGCTGATGCTGGTACGTTGTATGCACTCGCGATTTTTATGTCAATTATGTCAATGTTGTCAACTGGTTGTAATCGAAGACCTCAGGCACTATTTCTCCGCGGCGGCGGCGTTAAAATCGAACCGAAGGTCTACTTTCGAAGGACCAAAAAAACTGTATAAAGATGCAGTAAAGTGTCAATGAGGGGACGAGTGCCGAGGAGTAAAAAGACCGCGAATAATGGAAAGGCGATTTATTCTAGCTGGTCAAACGTACACTGACTTATTGCTACACATATATTTATAATTACACGTCGGATACAGCGCTGCGTGTGCGAGGTTAATGACATTATTTTGGGCTAGTGCAAAGTGCACGCGCATCGTTGCAGAAAACAATGTACATCTTTGTACAGTACATTTACCTCGTCTAAAACCAAACTGGGTTTTACTTAAACTGTTATTTGTTTCAATGAACCATTCTAGTCTATTTTTAACTAGTTGTTCAGCAATTTTCATTAAAACCGAAGAAAGAGCTATTGGTCTGTATGATGACGGATCAGACGAACTTTTATTAGGTTTTAATATTGGAAGAACCTCTTGAGATCTCCACGAGGTAGGAATAATGCCGGATATAAAAATAGAATTGATTAGGTCCAAGAAATATGAAAGAGTGTTAGGCCCGAGATGAGAAACGAAAGAATATGGAATGCCATCCAGGGGCACTATTTTTGACATTAGATAACACACCTTTAAGTTCAGAAATAGAAAATGGATCATTCAGCCCATCAGGATCATTTACAATAAAATATGAAATAGAGAACGATGAAAGTAGATCCTCAGGAGCTGACGAAGGAGCTAGTTAATTTAAAAAGCTATCAGCTAAAGCCTGGGGAAAATGTTGTGACGACGATTCACGGAATGCACAACGAAATCGTCGAATGTTACGCCACACTTCAGTAGGAGAGACTTGTGGGGATAAGGTCAAACAAAAGTTTTTCCAGCTCTCAAACTTTTTTTTTTAATAATTTACTTGTATTTGCAATAGCAGCCGATAATAATTGGAAATTTTCGTCAGAGCCACACTCATTGTACTTTAATTCTAAATATTTCCTATTCTTAACCGCTTCACTACATTCATTATCCCACCACGGGTGGGAAGGAATAAAATTCAAGCATTTTTTTTTTCAGGAAAAACTTCGTCAGCAGCCTCCATAAACGCCTTGGCTAAAGTTGACGCACAGACAGGCTCAGTTCCACAACTGACATTAGGAAAAGAGGAAAGCTTAGCCTCAATGCACGCACTAAATGATGCCCAATCTGCATTCCTTAAGTTGTATTTCAAACGGGGAGGGCGCTTATGCAAACGACCATCAGTAGAAGGAAAAGTGATTAATATAGGAAAATGGTCACTTCCGTATGTTGATGGTAAAGTATCCCAAGTAAGTGTAGATGCCAGACCAGGAGTGCTAAGCGAAAGATCGGGCACACTCAATCCCTCATTAGGACCAGTGCGACGGGTTGCGTTGCCATTATTCAGCAAGCAAATATTATGACTATCCAATATGTCTAGTAAAACGGGACCATAGTGATTTGAAGAAGAACCCCATGAATGATGTTGAGAGTTAAAATCACCAAGGATAATAAATGGTTTAGGAAGTGTGGAAATGATGCAGTCAACTTCATTAAAAATAATTGAGGATGGGTGTGGAATATATACAGAAACAAAACATATGTTCTTAACTATGACAGCTATTATTGAAAAATCTTTGTTGACATGAGGAGTCGCAAAATAGGTAAAGGAGTAAGAATGGTTAATGAGTAGGGCAGTACCACCATACCCATCAGACCTGTCTTCTCTAATACAGGCAAAGCCAGGAATCCTAAAAGAATAGCCTGGCTTTAACCATGTCTCTTGTAAAGCAACAATAAATGGTTTATACTTATTAATTAAATGAATTAATTCACTTTTTTTAGGGATTACACTCCGACAGTTCCACTGAATTAGAGTTAACTTGTCCATTGTTTAAAGGTAATTTAGATATAGCATCAATTATTGGGGCAGCGTTGGACGGTGTGAAAAAATTTGATTGGGTCAATAACTTTATAAGTGCAGCTATAAGATCTGCAACAGAGGCTTCATTGGGTTGATTGCTATTATTTTTAAACATACAGCCATTACAAGGTTCTGGCATATTAAAATCTCTTATAATGGAGTTATGGGCAGCACGGTCATATCCTTTGTCAAGTATTGGAGGAGGCTTTGACTTTATATAAATTGTTTTCTTGTGTGAAGAGATCCCAGGGTGCATAGGTTTGGGAGGGGCTGCAGGAGAAGAAATACTATTGATATTGCTATTAGAAGTCAATAATGCATCAGCATATGAAATTTTGAGAACAGCTGGGTGAAGCTTAGAAGCTTCTGCATATGAAACACAACTTTTAGCCATTGAATCTTTTATAGCTTTCTGACGGTTGAATTCGGGACAAGATTTACTAATAGCGAAATGTGCTCCTTGGCACAAGCAACAAATAGTATTCTCTTCTTCTACAGAACAAGAATCACCAGAGTGGCCAGACTGACCACATTTATAACATCTGGGACTGTTGGCCCTGCAATTCATTTTAACGTGACCAAAGCAACAACATTTATAGCACTGAATTGTGGGAAAAATATAAGTTTCAACAGACAAAGCTGAATAACATAGGAAAATATGTTTGGGAAGTACCTGACCGTCAAAAGTAAGTACCACGGATTCAGTTGGTTTTAATTGAGGTCCTCCCTCCGTAATTATTTTCCGATTCAACCTTCTAACTTTTAGAATTGGGCCACAACCCATAGGAACAGAAACATTCTCAAGAATGTCCTCCTCTGACCATTCCGAGGGAACACCGCGAGTAATTCCCATGCGAGTCACTGAAAAAGTTGGAATAAACATTTTATATTGGAGATTTTTCAGTACAGAATTTTCCAGAAAAATGTTGGCTTCATCATATTTTTGAAAGGAAAGGGACACTTTGTTCCTGCCTATACGCTTTAAGCTACCATTAACAATTCCTTTTATGTTGTTATTTTTAAGGGTCCGGCCAAGGGATATTGGGTGAAGAGTGATACCTTCATTCGGTGAGACCTGCAGTCTCTGCACATGAACCGTGTATGGAGCAGCATCAGATGATTGATATAAAACTCTACCAATAGGCTCTTTCACCTGGGAAGAAGTATTCAGTGTCGGGACAGATTGTGAACAACTGTTTAGCGAGGTATTTGGCAACTGTGATGGAGGATTTGGGGGGGGCATCAAAGGGGTAACATTTCTATGAGACACTGCCGATTCATCTAAATCCATGCTACACAAACAATCGTGGGCTCCTACCTCATTATTGTCTTTACGCTGCCTTATTTTCTTATTACAATGCTTGCAAATTCGTCTAACTACTTTTCTTTTAACCCTCTTTCCCTGAGATAGAACAGACACATCCGTGTCCATAGACTCATCATTATTGTGAGAAATTGTTATTTCTTGAGCAATATCCGGAGGAGCCTTTGAAGAACCCCCCGGATCGGGGGGGTCCGCCATAATAGGCGGCAAGAAATAAAAATCGACTTACCCGATAATATTCAGCTAAGTAAGATGGAAAAACAATAAATATATACAAATCTCCTAACTACATACAGATATTTATACAAAACTGATCCTTTAAAGCTAATTTATCAGCGATAAATAAATTTTAATTACAAAAGCCAAAAAACACAACCGAACCGGTACACGTTTCCCGCCTTTTTTTCAAAATTTCTTTAATAAAAAAGTGAATAAGTTACAAAAAATTCGGATTTTTAATTAGGCGAACTAATTTGACAGCTGAAAATGTTGTCAGACATAGGAAAAAATAAATAGTGATAGGTTTATGTCGATACAAATATGTCGATAAAACGTTGTACCTAATACTATAAATCTGATTCAAATTGTATTTTATCAAGTAATCATAAGTCGTGATAACTCACACTCAAACATACTTGCGTAATGTTGATAACTTTACTAGAATCTACATATTTATTTTTACAGTTTAATTAGGAATTTGAATTCATAAAGTAGGGACCTACCTTGCATAGTCCGTCCACCAACCGTGTCAGTAGTAGAAAACGAATGTAAGAAATAAATAGAATTAAAAGAAATAATTAGAAGGAAAGGCTCAGAAACAACGGCATACGGACCGGAGCCAATCTTACCCCTGCCACAAAGCTACATATATAATCAACTGGAGCTATACACCAAAGACCAACACCAAAGATACTGGGAGGACATAGACACATGCAGACAGACTAAAGAGATTTTGTCGAAACGCGACAACAAACTCACTACCGCACTACTGAGGACACAGAGAAGCCAACTACGCAAGATAGTTGGAATAATAACAGGACACAACACTCTGAACAGACACCTCTACAACTTAGGTATCACAGACAGCCCCATGTGCAGAGCGTGCATGGAAGCAGAAGAAACAACCAAACATATTCTACTGGACTGTAAGCAGGTAGAAGTATACAGGAAAAAACACCTAGGGTCTCCGGACACACTAAAGGACGCAGTCAGCAATACCAAGGCACTCACAAACTTTCTGGAGGAACTGGGGTGGTTAGAGTAGCGCTACCCCACCGATTCACGCAAAATAGGCACACTGGATGTCGACTTGCGGAAAACGCCCAGTAAAACTAACTAACTAACTAACTAAATAGAATTAGTCTCTCAGCTGCCTTCCAGTGTCACGGATGGTGGATCAGACTTAGGCTTAGACTTACTTGCCGCATTCAAACGGTCCTGCGAAGCGGACTGCAAGATTGTTACTAACCGATGAGATAGGGCAAGACAGCACGTCTAAAATGGGACGGCCGCGACATACCTCTTTCGTCCAAACCAGCGCCTAGAACAGACGTGCGCTACTTTTATTGTTATAATCGTGTTTAAGTTGGACCGAAATGTAGCCCTTATTAGTGTGTGCATTATAGTCATTGTTGCGTACATATACAAAGTTAAAAAATTCCGGGCGGATAAATGCAGTGTGACGTAATCGAGTCGAGCTGCTAGCGGCGCCGCACTCCACCGCGGGTAAACGAGACCATCACCATAAATTTGTCTCCTGCTCCTACATGGTAGGACGACCCGACGCTCCCCGACGACGGCCGAACCCTTACCTGTGCTACGTGCTACGCCCCTGCGTCTACGGCGTAGGTGATTGACTACAACCGCAACACACTACGAGTTTATAAATAGTTCAGAAAATAATAAGAAAAATGTCTTCGCCCAAGTGTAGCTCCGAACCAGACTTACCTAGATGTTTAGATGAGGATGAGACAACCCCCAAGGATCAAGCCACTCTCCGTTCAAAAAGAAAAAGAATGCAACCCACTCTGAGTGTGGAAATCACTGAGTTACGTGACGAAATGAAGGAGTTATTCACTACCTCAGCCGCGCAATATGAATCACAGGTGAACAAGCTATTCCCTATATTGAAAGGAATACAAGAATCTAATGCCAAAATTGAAGCCTCCATAACCTTTCTCGCTGAGGAGAATAGCGAACTTAAAGCAAAAATCAAGGCACTAGAAGATGAATTGAAAACTAAAAATGACCACATGATATTATTGGAGGAGAGACTAGAAGACAGTTTAAGAATTAATACTAACAAAATGATCGAAATAAGAAATGTTCCCCTAGGCGAGAAAGTATCCCAAGAATCTCTGGTTGACATGGTAAATACCCTATCTACTAATTTGGCCGTGCAAGTATCTGGCTCGGACATCTGCGATATCTTTAGTGTTAAGAGCAAAGCAGATAAAAAGTCTATTATTGTCGAGTTCAAGTCAACAATGGTCAAGGACAAGATGCTTAAAACGGCCAAATCGTTTAATACCAACAATAAGAGCAAAACGCTTCAAGCAACCCACCTCGGCCTGGAAAGAAGCCGTGATACACCTATATACATCGCCGAACGGCTGACGCAGAAAGCCTCTAGGCTTTATTTTCTGGCGAGAGACCTTAAGAAATCAAAGGGATTTAAATATTGCTGGACCTCCTACGGCCGAGTATACGTGCGCAAATCAGACAACTCGCCGGTAATATGGATTAATAACGAACCGCTAGTTCAAAGGTTATTTAATGAATGACTATATTGCGCCATAAATATGTGTATTATGTATTATTCGCCGGATTCTAAAAAAGCAAATGAATCTCTGTTTATGATAGTTACCTGTTCTGTCGTTTACTCCTCGATTGTGTACGTTATTATCGTCGGCTATTGTAAGTACTCACCTATATTAGATATACTCTTACAAATAAACAACAACAAGCAAACCAAATCCATAATAAGAAATAAATACCTAAAATCATTGTTTTACTACCAAATCAGATGTTATTACCAAACTATAGCACTAAATAGAATACTGTACCCCTACAACTCAGTTCGACCACCCCCCAAAAACAACATTGTGAATAACCTAGGCACTTTTTCGTTATTTTATGTTTCAAGCTGATATTGTAAATGAGCTGGATGACCTAGACAACGAATATAGCTTTTCCTGCAGTATTACAGACTTATCCTCCCGTTTACCCAAAAGGAAACCTGCGTATTCCATTATAACACAAAATATTAGAAGTATTTATAAAAACATGGATGACTTGGATATTAATCTCGCCTTATTCCAACAAGATCTGGATGTTATAGTTCTCACCGAGTGTCGATTAAATTATGACAGACCTTTGCCTATAAAACTTAACTACTCATGCTATAGTACTACAAAACAAACTACCCAAAACGACGGAGTCGTAGTATATATACGAAACTTAATCCCTCACCAGGTGAATGAGGTTATGTTACCAGAAGCGTCTTGCCTACAAGTTTCGATACCTATCATGTTTTAATATTCTATGCATCTATCGGTCCCCATCAATACCGAATACCAGCAACTTTGTGACTTCTCTAGACACGCATCTACAGAATAGTCAATTAGGCAGTAATGTTATCATTACGGGAGATATAAACATAAATATCCTGGCTGTGAACAACTCAACTACGAACTATCTTAATATGCTGGCATCACATGGGCTTCTACCAAGTCATAGACTTAACACCCGAATAAACAGTTGTTTAGATCACGTCATTACCAATTTAAACCCCAATTTATACTTTTCTAAAACAGTGATACTTGATACAACCATAACTGATCACCACATGACATTGGTTAATATATACTCTAAATCAAAAACTACGCCATATCTTGCTACTAAAACTGTCACAGACTATATAAATGCGCTTAACTTTCTTAAGAAAAATGACCTCGGTGAGTTGTTAACAATGAATGACCCCAACATAATAACAAATAAATTACTATGTTACCTACAAGATTCTATTGTATCCAGTTCTAAAATAGTTAAAATTCCATGCAGTAAACGAACCTTAAAGCCCTGGATAACCTTAGGCGTACTAAAATGTATCAAGCATCGAAATAAACTACAAATGCAATTGAGACGCGACCCTACAAACGAAGTTCTAAAGATAACTTACCGTCGATACAGGAACTACTGTAATAACCTAATCAAGAAATTGAAACAAAAATATGAACGTGAACTCCTAAATAAGGCCAAAAACAACAACAAAAGCTTATGAAATACAATAAAAAACATCACTAACTTAAAAAAACCTAAATGTAAAAATAAAGAACTTTTAAACCTATCGCAGTCCCCAAGCGATTCAGCTAATTTCGTCAATAAGCACTTTGCATATATTGGACAATCCCTAGCAGAGAAAATATCGCCAGTAACAACTGAACATTCTGATTATACATCCTACTGGAATTCCTTGCATACACGTGTATCTTCAATTGGTATAATAGAGCCAGATCTAGCAGAAATTGAAGCCATAGTACTTAATCTGAAAACTAAATCTGCTTCAGGCTGGGACAATATCCCGGCTACATTTCTAAAATTGGCTAAAACGGAATTAATTCCCATTCTTGGACATCTGACATCATTGTGTTTCTCGCAGGGAATTTTCCCTGACGCCCTTAAGCGCGCTATTATCCACCCTGTATACAAGGATGGGGACAGAGCGGATGTCAACAACTATAGGCCCATATCAGTCCTTTCCTCGATTTCTAAAGTCATGGAGAAAATGATAAATCATAGATTAATTAAGTATCTAAATAATTATGATCTTTTATCGCACCGACAATTTGGTTTCCGGAAAGGGAAAAATACGGAAGAAGCAGTGCTAGAATTAACAAAATCAATCACTAAGCATATAGAGAGCAAGAAAAAAACTTTATGTATATTTCTTGACCTAAAAAAGGCATTCGATACCGTCTCTGTCCCCATTCTTATTCGTAAACTGGAAATAATGGGAGTTCGTGGGAATTTCTTAAATCTTATCTCTAGCTATCTGTATGACAGGACGCAACGCGTTAAATTAAAAGATGATGTCTACAGCACAGACGAACACTCCACCCAATTTGGCGTTCCCCAGGGAAGTGTCTTGGGCCCTACCCTATTCCTGACTTATATCAATGATCTTACCGACATGCAACTGGACAATGGGTTAGTGATCTCGTACGCAGATGATACCGCGCTGCTATTTCATGGAGACAGCTGGGAGGATGTGTACGCTTGTGCTGAAGCTGGACTATCCAAAGTTATAAAATGGTTACAGACAAACTTGCTCACATTAAATATAAATAAGACCAATTATATAACGTTCTCGATTTTAAATAGCTCGCAACCCGACAGACAAAAATTTACTTTAACTGCCCACTGCTGTGGAAACCACCTCACTAACAACTGCACTTGTTCAAGTCTCAATCATGTTACTTCCACTAAATACCTGGGGGTCCATATAGATCAACTGCTTTCTTGGAATCAACAGAATGAAACTACCGCAAATCGAATCAGGAAACTGATTTGGTTATTCAAATACCTAAGACACATAAGTGATAAAGAGCTTTTGATCTATATTTATAAAACCCTTGTGCAATCAATTATACTCTATTGCCTACCAGTATGGGGAGGTACTCACAAAAATAAACTCATCACTCTAGAACGAGCTCAACGATCTATTCTCAAAGTTCTTCTAGGTAAAAAGGTAAAACCATAAGGCACAGGACTGTTGATGTCTACCGGGATGCTAATGTACTCTCTGTGCGACAACTATATATTCTAAATGGAATAAAAGTATCTTTAATTAGTTTAAAATAACAATATGGACATTATCGTAATATGAATTACAAATCAAGTCGGAATACAATGGTGTAAAGAATGATAAAATTAAAATACGTAAAAATAAATAAAAGTAATACTACGAGTACATCCCGCTCTGCGTCAAGCCCGAACCAAAGGTCCCCAAAATGCTAGCGGCATTGCCTCGCTGAACAGCAATGGAGACCTATTCTAAATAGTATTCTTAAGTTGCACAAAAACTTAAAAATTGACGCCACTATACTAAAAAAACGTACTGTTTACATGGTAATTAAGCAACCTACTAAAATTAGGACCAAGTTTGCTCGAAGACAATTTTATGCACAATCTATTAATTTGTATAACAAGGTACACAGATTGACTAATATCTACACCAAAAGTTATGGTGAGTGTAAAACAATTGTCACAACTTGGCTAAAAGGGAGAACCTATGATGAAACTGAGTTACTCTTACAGTAGTTCAGCTTCATCATAGCTTTGCTACTACAACTACCTACAATATGTATAATGCATATGTATGTCTGCATTTGTGGGTATGCCCCTGTGTGCATGCATGTGTATGTGTATGTGTATTTGTTTATATGTATGTATATGTATATATGTATGTATGTATGTATATGTGTATGTTTATATATGTGTATTTTTCTATTAAGGCTACTACAATCCCCATGAGAGACCTGTTCCAACAGACCTATGTAACTTAACTATGCTCAGGAGCAATGAAAATAGAACAATTGGTAATTGGAACTTGTCTACTAACTCGCACACAATTTCGCATTGCCCTTGAGTATGTTTATATTTATGCTCTATGATTAAGTGATTAAGTAATTTTAGTTTTATTTTTAACTTACTAAAAAAAAACTTTGTATGAAAGAGCGAATACCTCCTGACACAAGTTTTTAACTTAAAAGGAGGGTTCCGAGACCTTGTTAAAATAAGTTATTATGAAATAAATAATTTTGAAATTCTTGAATTTTTTTTTGATTTCCTCGCACTATACCTCTTGTTCTAAGTGTTCTAATAAGAGAGAGACGGATCGTGCGAGAAAAATTGAGAGAGCTCGCACGCCGTCGCGTAATAGCCGTACAGCACACAAAAATCGAGAGTATGTCACGGCCGCCTCATGATCGACGTGCTGTCTCGCCCTATCTCATCGGTTAGTAACAATCTTACAGTCCGCTTCGCAGGACCGTTTGAAAGCGGCAATTTTCGCTTTCTTACTGTTAACTGGCCACACTGAATGAAATTGTAGTTGAAAACACCGTTAAAAATAAAACAAAATTACAGTGTAAAATATTAAAACAATATTCCTTAGTATATATTTTTTAATATTCGTTTCAATTTATTTGAATGAAATTTGTGAGAAAAAAAAACTTGGCAGATCATGCAAATTCCATGGTCCAAATTGTGATTTTCATGCAATTAGTCCGGACAACTCGTTTGACGGTTGGAACATGCATCCAGACTATAGCAATTAGTCAGATTCTGATAAATTGGGGCTGATAAATCACTTAATGTGGATTGCCCATAAAAGGTAAATTTGACAGCGGTGAGCGGCGGACAAGTTTACCATGGAATAAGGATAAACATGGAATCCGGCTTAAAATAAGAGCTTGGCAACAGCTACCTTATTCACTTGCGTAAATCTATAGTTGGCGTGAGAGTGAATGAGACCGCAATCCGTACTCGGTTTCACATTTTCGTAGGTTGTCACTAAAATGAACGGATCTAATTTGCTTCCGAGCTCTTTTGGACGTAATTGTAATCCAGCAAAATTAAATATGTCATCATTGTTTAGTAGTAAGTGTCATAACGTCGCAACTTAACTTGCCCGCATTATAGTAGCTGTCATATTTTGTATAAACGAACGGACCGAGTCAGGGAAAATTAATTAATTTGTGTATTGTTCCGCGTTGAATCATTTCGAAAAAGTAGTATTTACGTTTTTTATAGTTTACTGAAGAAAATAAGTAAATGTCATGTGCGATTAAAGGTTGTACGTCCCATACGGGAAGAAAAGAAAATCCCCAGGGACTATTACGCTTTCACCGGTAAGTTTCAATAGATTATGATGTTATTAATGTAACGATCTAAGTTAAAATTAATAACCACTATTAGAAGTTTATGTAAATATCATCATGGTCAATTATTCGTGCAAAATTGGCATATAAATGAGACATTGTCCTGTGGATTAAAGAGGTTATGTTTATTTACATAGTGATGTGTAATTTTTATCGAACTAGGAACAATAACTTATCGACATTAACATGGATGTATTTATCAGTATATGGAAAAATCTGTGTTGGAACATAGGAAATTACAAGTTTACTGAAGAATGACAACAAAATGGCTTTCTGGTTTTGTCCCATGTATTGAAGACAATTTACTGTTGCATACACATTTGTTGTTTCATGTACTCTGCCTACCCCTTTTGGGAATAAAGGCGTTGCATTGACGTATTTGTCTAACAAAAGTTGACTTTTGTTTTTGTTTCCCAAAGGATGAAGCAACAAAGCAAAAATTTATTTATTTATTTATTTATTCCATAAATTAACACTTTACAGTCAAGCTACACGTGTTAACAGGAGGGTCATAATATTAGCACAAAGTATAAGTTATACAATAAAAACAATTTGCTTACTACTTAAAACTAAATATTCTAAGATATATTGATGGTACTTGGAGTAGAGATAGACTCCAAGTACCGGGTGGCGAGCGAGAGAAATCGCGATTCAGAGCTGTAAAATATATCCAGTTCACTGTCGCTGCTTAGTATACCGTTCAGAAGAGTCAGTGCACGGTGAAGTGGAGATTGCGACAAGGCTCGCGTCCACGACGGCGGGACGCCGAGCAGTGTGCGGCGGTGACGAAGCTGAACACCTGTGATGGAGGGCACCCGTAATGGGATATGAGCAAGCAATGATGGGTTCATAATTTGGCTTCGTATTAACAGAAAAAAATATTTAATGAGGTATACATTTCGTCTGGTTTCAAGGGAGGTATAATTTACCATCCCTAATATATACAAGGTGGGGTATAGACGAGGGTAATACCCGTAGAGCTTCAGGAAAAGGAAGCGAACGAAGGATTTTTGTACTCTTTCTAACATAAGAGTGTAGTTCTGTTCACGGGGGCTCCATATCATTGCATTCGTTTCGAGCCGGCTTCGAACATACGCATTATATAACACACTAAGAGATTTGTTAAGAGAAGTATTTAGATTGGTGGATTACAAAGCCCAAGCATTTCCTTGCAGCACTGCAGGTGTTAGTTATGTGGTCATTAAACGAGAGGTGCGGATCGAACAAAGTGCCGAGATCTCTGATGGATGAGGCTTGCTGCAAGGGGTTGTTCTCTATCTTGTAGTCAAAGTGTAAGCGATGGTGTGCACGGGTGTACGACATCACTTGGCATTTCTCCTCATTGAGAGATAGTTTATTTCGTGCACCATTCACAAACACTGTTGATATCCTCTTGCAGCTTTGCACATTCCAAATTGTTATTGACCGGTTTCGCTAATTTTAGGTCATCGGCAAACATTAAACACGTTGAGATTATTAGGATGAGAAAAAGTAAAGGACCTAGGTTACTGCCTTGCCCAATTCCTGATAATACAGAGTATAGGTTGGATCTACATTGACCGTACTGAACACACTGTTTCCTTCCTGATAGGTAGCTTGCGAGTAACATTAGTAGTGAGTCGGACAATCCCGCCAAGGCCATTTTTTCTAGTAGCGTGTCATTATTCACTCTGTCGAAAGCTTTCCTGTAATCAAAAAATAAGCCACATCGACTTGTGTCTTATTATCCAGATTGTTGGCAATTAAAGTTGTTGTATTTATAAGATTGGATGAGGTCGATCGTTTTGGTAAAAAGCCATGCTGCTCATCACAAAACCAGCCATCGAGCTGTTGATATATGCGAGAGTAGAGGATACTTTCGAACACAAAAATGGTTACTACATGCTAGAAAACGAAATTGGACATGGAAAACCCATAGTCACGTGTGCTCAATACATTTCACTCCGGATAATTTATACCTAATGATAAATTTAAATGGAGACGACTCAAACCAGATGCTTTTCCCACATTATATTTGTCTGATACAGACTCATTGGTAAAATTCAAATATGTCATTTATCTATATTTGAACACATTAATCAATATTTATAAGAATAAAAATAATAAAAGCCTTTATTTACAGACATTGGTTTGATTTACAGTTCTACCTTTCCACTGCTTCGAAGTAGGCGAAATAATATTGTGTAAGTAAAAATAACTTAGGTATTGGTTTTATTTTTAGTTAGGCACTAACAATTGCCATTACAAAGTCGTACATATGTATGTTACACTTAGAAGTGTGAGTGAGTAATGTTTTTACATAGACCAGACCCCCTACCACACTAAGTTTTATGTCGGACATAAAGCATTTATCCCTCTTGCACTCGCATATTTGCCAGAATGGGACGAATGCTTTATGTCCGACATAAAACTTAGGGGATCAGATGAATTTCAATCTTACTCTTTGGCAATATGCGGCATACACATGCTAAAAAAATATGGCCGTAGATGAGTAGATGGCCGTAGGTATAAATATAAACTATACCGTATTAGGTATATATATGTACTCCATAGAAACCACCTTGATTTGGTTGGAAGCCGTGCTTCCGACACGTATCCACACGTGCCAAATCACGGGACTGCATGCAGGCCTGCCGCGTGATTTCGCTCGTGTAGCATCTCCTTATGATAACAGTTTGGTATGATTTCTGGACGTATGCTACTTAAAATTATGCATTTTGCTTATATGACGACTGAAGGAAACCGCTTTTCACACAGTGCATTATTCATGAAACTATAAATAAATGAGTACAATTTAGTGTGGTTGTATAATTTATCGATAAACAAGTCCACACAGTAACATCCCTAGCAAAGGACAACACTGGACAAAACTTGTGACAACCTACACAATTGAGAAATAACAAATGCATGTACATCTCTTTCTAACGAGTTAGTACAGCCTGAGGAAGTAAAGTACAGGTATACGTCTCTGCTACCTATTTTAGCCCTCTTTCCATGTTAATCCTTATTCCATGAAGTTTACTATTGTCCAACCCAATAATGGGGTCTATACATGTCATGATTAGTCAGCCCCAATTTATCAGAAGCTGACTAATTCCTATCGTCGGAGCCATGTTGCGCTGCTGATCCAACTGTCGAACGAGTTGTACTGAGTAATTGCATGCTCATGTGTTTTTTTTTTAAGGTTCTCTTAACTAATTACCTATAGCTATAATACAGAGAAACGTGCAAATCATGCAGTCCTGAACCTACAACAACATACAAAAGCTAACTACTGCCTTAAACTACTACTAAACAAATATCTTAAGTGCGGTGTTAACGATAACGCGCCCTGCACATGTGGTAGGATTGTTACATCGCGCCCTGCACATGTGGTAGGATTGTAACATCAGATCTGTACGCTACACCCAATTATGATTTCGACATATTGTACTGACAAGTTGGGGTAAAATCACATAATCCAGCTATCTTTATATCTGAATGAGTTAAAAAGAGACAGAGAAATAGTGGACGCGAATTATTGGGCCGTTTTAACTGTATTCATAAAATTGATGTATGGCTTTGACTTTGTGGGTATTGCTCAACATAACCGAAAACGTAAATTTTGTTTTGTAGCTCATTAGTACTATAGTACTGTCAAAAAATAACATATCGAACGTAGTGGGTATATTCTCTTTGATCATATCTAGCATTCCTGACCCCTTAGCACACTAGGTCTAGGATTTAAATCCGACGTAAAGCATTTGTCCCTCTTGCCCTCGCATATTTGTCAGAATGATTCGAATGCTTTATGTCCGACATGAAATTTAGTGAGCTAGGGGTCTGGTACTGCAATAAGTTCCGTAGAACGTAGTGGTTAAAATTCTTTATACTATAAAGTAACTAATGGGATGTATACATGTCATGATTTGTCAGCCCCAATTTATCAGAAGCGGACTAATTGCTATTGTCTGGATGTATGTTGCGCTGCTGATTCTGATAAAACTAATTTATCAGTTAGAGAAAATAAACTCACGGATTAGTGACAAGCTATATTCTGTATCAACACAACAGTTGTTAAGATAAAAAAAATGACATACGTAAGGCCTGGCACACACTAGCGCGGCCTGCGGTGGCGGACTATAGTAAATTTGACAGCGACGGACAAGTGTCCCGGAGCGCGGTATTTTCCATTTTCAAAGAAAACCGTACACGATACATAAAACGTGTCTAGGAACGAAATAATCCTTGATAAATTTACTATAAACCATTTGTACATACAAAAGCGATATAACTTATAGATTAAACGCAATTTGCTACCAAATACGAAGATTATAATTTTATTTAAGTTTATTTATCTCAAAAACTTCACTCTCGAGCGTCATAATATGTATGACTGACTGAAGTTAAAAATAGACTTGAGAAGAAATGAAGCAAAAAAAAAAGTAAAAAATAGAATATGAGCATTCAACCAACCGGAGCCGTCATTGACAGGCGTTCCCCTCTGCCGAAAATATATGAACAGTGGTCATACACATTGTATGGACTGACGTTTATCTGACTTAGCTATTTTCACGTTACGTATACATTTGACGATCTCCTCCCCCGCAAAATTCGGCAGACTTTTTATGTTTTTATGTATAGAAAATGACACATGGCCGCTCCTGTTGGTTGAATGCTCTAAGGCTCTTTTTAAAAAAAGGTATAATTTTAATCTAAACTCTTTCATTTACCCTTGCCGTGCTATTACTTAAATTTTAATTATTCGTCCATTCAGCGAAATTTAAGTATACGTACTGGTTAAACGGGGTTACTTTAAATACCATAGACTTCTTATAGATTTTCCTGCAAACGATTGGTATAGAAACAGCGAACGTATATAGAACCAGTATAGAATCCTCAATTTTATTAGGCACGCGTGTAGTGATTTTGGTATTTTCTGTTATAACTCGTGTATTTACATCCGGAATCATAAATTTGGTGGCGAGGAATTCATGATGAAGACCACAGATGACTTATCGAATTCCTCAATTATGTAGGTACTTAAAAGCTTGGAGGAGTACTAAATTGAAGTCGGTTAAAACTTTGTTTTTAAAGTAAATTATCTGTATTTTTTTCATATATTTAGGCCTAGGAGGTACTATAGGAGATAAGGCGGGGGGTAAGGTAATGGTCAATTTTCGCCTATTTCCTTAAATTACCGCGCCCAAAAGTGGCCGCCATGTTTTAAATTCAATTATTAACGTTACACGTCCGTGTTTGGGTCACTAATTTACATTACATGTATCAAATTTTAACTCAATCGGTCCAGTAGTTTCGGAGCAAATTGGCTGTGACGGACGGTAGGACATATAATTTTTCAGTTTTTCCTTTTGAGGCACGGAACCCTAAAAAGCTCTAAAAATATCCGTGTGGGATGAATAGAGGCAATGGATAAATATTTGGCACATAAAAGTTTGGTGAAGTGAAATTTGGCGTTATAAAAATGTTGCAAAATAAGAAAAATGCGAAGTAAAGTTAGGCCAACGATTGGTTTGCCAAATGAAACTTCTGCGAAAAGCTGGTTGCGAAGTAAAATTTGGCGAAACCTATTTTGCCAAAAAAGTAGGATACCAAAAAAACAATATATATATTGTTGTTTTAAAAACAATAAAACTTAATGATTTAATATTATGTACAGTTCTCGAGATTACCACTGCTCCTAAATAGTGTATATTTCATGCATACAACTGGGCTGCCAGTTATGCTATAAGTTCTGTGTTCTGTATATATTTCATGCATACAACTGGGCTGCCAGTTATGCTATAAGTCCTGTGTTCTGTATATATTTCATGCATACAACCGGGCTGCCAGGTATGCTATAAGTTCTGTGTTCTATATATATTTCGTGCATACAACTGTGCTGCCAGTTATGCTATAAGTTCTGTGTTCTGTATATAGATTTTGTTAAACCCAATCCAAGCCTCATCTAGCCGTCACTGGTCTAAACCTTATGAGGCTCGGATGGGTTTGAACCTGTAGTAACAAAAAGGATAACTTCCAGCTCTCTATATGCCTGGTTAATCTACAAACCGCTACTACTGACCACTGCTCAGCTGCTGCATATACTTTCGTCTGCGCCGCTGCTATCAAAAACCTGCGGCTATCACCTTCCGAAATACGAACGTCTCTACCATTCAGGCAAGTGACTTTTAGCTAGTACTTGCTCCGGTCTGAGTGACTAATTTACCCATTCTGTACATACTTCTACTTAATTTTATTATTATATTGTATTGTATATAAACTATTAGTTTTATTTCTCACCCGCCGGGCTACATTTGTTTTATCGGCGTGATTAATTTATTTCAATACCCATGCCGAATTACAGTTTAACAGTTTCTAGTTGTAAGGGCTACTGAGCGAAGCCGAACGCCGACGTATGGCGAAACTATAAGGGTTCCTTGTTGACTACGGATTCCTAAAACATTAAAATCATTTATGTCGAACTATGAATCCATAATTTGTTGGTAACAATTTGTTTACTTGAAAACTAGTATTAGTAACAAAGTAACTTCACACCTAATAAAATGAATATCGGCGTGAGCGAGCACGCACCGGCGCGTGCGCCTCGTCCCAGCACCCCACTGTTGGGCAGTCCTCCGTCGACAGTTCCACAAGCGATCTCAGGATGTTGGTACTGACCGGACCGGTCCCCACCTTATTGCGCAACTTTACATGGCAACGAAAAGGGAAGACTGATGATTCTACAATTATATGCGACCACAACAATGTACACAGTTCTAACGATAAAAAATATCCTATCTTATCTAAACGATTTTACCTATGAAATAAACTGTCAGTTATAAGGACCTATTACGCCACCATACATTTCAAGTTACCAGCACGCGTTTTTTTATTTGCCGTTATTTTCCAGGGACACGACTCGCTTGACAGACTTCTAGAAGATAAGAAGCAGCATTGTGTGAATAAAGCGAGCAAGGTATGTCAAGATCGTAGCAAGTGGGAATCCTCTCTGCCCCCCCCTCCGGGAAACGAGCGCGATTATATGTATGTGGAATAAAACAACTTGAACACTTTGGGAACGTTTTATTACAAAACAGGTTGTTTCGTGCACCTACATCTAGGCACACCGATCTAACCCGCACAATAACACTAGTGGTTTTAATTAAGAGTGTGTTCAATATGGCCCCTGTTATTTATAACAGATTACTCGATGACATATTGCATATAAGTTCTAAATTATTCAAAAAAAATTGTACCTAATTTTTATGGCCCAATCAACTATTTTTTATCGCTCGTTGCCATGGTTACGTCTCCTGGGTTACTCATTAAAACTATGATTTTTAGGGTTCCGTACCCAAAGGGTAAAAATGGGAACCTATTACTAAGACTTCGCTTTCTGTCTGTCCATCCGTCTGTCTGTCACTAGGCTGTATCTCAAGAACCGTGATAGCTAGACAGTTGAAATTTTCACAGATTATGTATTTCTGTTGCCGCTATAACAACAAATACTAAAAACAAAATAAAATTAATATTTAAGGGTGGCTCCCACACAACAAACTTTTTTTTACTGTTTTTATAGATAATCCCTTCGTGCGCGAGTCTGACTCGCACTTGGCCTTTAATGGGTTTTAAAACCACTAAACACACGTCCATTCCATACATGGTGGGGCATCTGCTTAATATCAGAGAAGAAAGTAATTTGTATTATATTTCTAAGAACCTCGGTTTAGTTGTCTCCTGGCTTACCGGGGCAGAATAACAACAAGAAAAAGTTGACTGACCCTTTAATTTAAGGATTTTGTATATACTTGCTTATTTTCTTATCATGAATTCTTTTATGTTTGTTCAAAGTGGCCAACTCTGTGAAAGCTTTCGCACAGACTTCGCACGCGAATGACTTCTCACCTGTGTGTATCCTTTTATGTTTGTTCAAATGATTTGCCTCCGAGAACTTCCTGTCACACACTCCACAGGCAAACGGCTTTTGTCCAGTGTGGATACGTTCGTGTCTCTTTAAAGTGCTTGATTCTGAGTATTTCTTTAAGCAGAAACCACAGACATAAGGTTTTTCTCCAGTATGAACGCGTTCGTGTATCCTCAGAGACCCCAATTCTGCGTACCCCTTTTTGCAAGTTTTACACGCGTATGGTTTTACGTCTAGATGTGTTCGTTCGTGTCTCTTCAAAGTACTTGATTCGGTGAACTTTTTTGTACAAACTCCGCAGCAATATGGTTTTTCCCCCGTGTGGATCCGCTCGTGTATCCTCAGGTATCCCAATTCCGCGTAGCCCTTTTTACAGATATTGCACGAGTATGGTTTGACGTCTGCGTGCTGACGCTCATGTCTCTTCAGTGTGCTCGAATCTGCGAACCTCTTATTACACGTTTCACAGAAGTATGGTTTGTCTCCCGTGTGGATTAGCTTATGTCTCTTTAAGGCTTCGAAGAGTTTAAACTCTTTCTTACATATGTCGCAGGCATACGGTTTTTCTCCCGTATGTAGACGATTGTGCTTCTTTAAATGGATTAACTGTGTGAACCGCTTCTCGCACGTCGTACAGGCGTAGGGCTTCTCTCCTGTGTGAGTGCGCATGTGCGACTTCAAGTTGCCGAGTTGTCCGAACGTCTTTTTACAGATCTCGCAGGTGTATGGTCGCACCCCTGTGTGGATCTGTTCGTGCCGCTTCAAATCGTTGAATATCCTGAACTGTTTGTGGCACATATCACAGCGATAGGGTTTTTCTTTTATAGCGGAACTGGCAGCCCCCATCTCTTTCCGAAGCCCATCTGGAACAAAACGCGGACTAAATCATAATCATTTATACGTTGCAACCGTGATATTTACAAAGTATTCATAAATTGTAACTACTTGGTAAAACTGTGCGCCAAAATGAAAAACCATATTAAGGGCGGGTTGCACCGACTTACGATTACAGACGGATCAACGTTAAATATGGCGCTGACAGCTGTCAGTCCATAGAAACTTGTCAAACGTTCCATACATTCAGATTTTAACGAACACCGCTTATGATTACAGACGGTTTGGTGCAACTCATCCTAAGTCCACGTGTGACACATCAATCGATAGGCCTTCCAAAATAAATATGAGGCGAAGTACGACGTTTCGGGCGCGGCGAGCGACGATGAGATCCTTAACGGAATTTCATACAAAATTGGAGGCCTACTCCTGCAAAACGACCTTCTTTTGTTTCAATATCAATCCGTGAGACGAAATCACGGCATTCAGCCAGTGAATAAAATGTAGATTTATTTTTTAATTTCATCGCATGTTCGAGAAAAGCACTGTACTTACCTCGGCGTGAAAAAGGATTGCCAGCCTCGTATCCCTATCCGTCTATATCTACTATACCTACTTGGCCCGCAATCCCTATTTTCCCGGCATCTGCAGTAATCTACTATAGATTGATTCGTTAAAAAAACACGCAGTGAATTATTCTTACCGCACAGTGAATTGTAAATAGAAGAATAAATGATCTTAAACCTTACCGTGCGGTTCAGGGCTCAGGAGCGGCGCGGGGTGCGGGGTGGCCGGCTCGCTCCCGCACGGGGCAGTCGTCTCGCTCTCGCACGCAACGAACTCCGGCTCCACCTTCACGCAGACTGTCAACAACAGTCACAGTCATTTTAAACAATCTACAGTTCTTTACGTATCCTCGGTCACTCTTTAAAATCTTTACTTATATTCATCATCCTGCTAGCGTTATTCGCGGTCCGCTTTGACACCTAATCCCAAGATTTGGCATAGGCACTAGTTTTACGAAAACTTCTGCCATTTGACGTGAACGCCCACGGGTTTGCCTGCGTTTTTTGGAAAACACACGGACAATTAGATATTTAATAAAGTTTAATGTACTTATTATTTAACACCCATAAATCCTATTTTAGTCAAAATGTCGTTAAGAATCATTCTGCCTCTTTGATATTTGTGTTTGTGAGTGGAGCACAAAAACGGACTGGTCAGTTTTATAAGGAAGTGGTTATTAGTCACTAGTGGAAATCATTTGGCTTGTGTATGTTTGTATTAGCTACGTGCGTTGTTTTTGCCTGTTCGTATCACAAATCATGATCAATCATCGGTGCACCCGGGCCCGAGTAATAAAAACTGCAATCTGGAATAGCGTGTGAATAGGGACAGTATCCGTTGTGTGGTAATAATAACTGCAATCTGGAATAGCGTGTGAATAGGGACAGTATCCGTTGTGTGGTAAGGGATGTCTATAACGGGAGGTTGGAGGACATTCTCGGGGCCGAAGATCCCCACACCTCATATGGAGCTGGTACGCACGAGACGGCAGCCCATATGTCAGTTATATAAAGGCTTCTGCAAGCTGTAAGTATAGGTTCATAGTCTCTGGGGTGTGTGTTTTATTACCTGTGATGTAACATTAGCTAGAAAACTCATTACAAGTGTATCAGCACAGCACCTTATTGTTTTCTGGCTTACAGGGACAGAGTAACAAGAATAAAAAAGATGCCCCATTGAATAGTTTAGTATAGGTATAATTGGACTCACTGTGTCCCTCGAACAGCTGGTGTTGCGGCTGCTCCCCGCGCGCGCCGGCCCCGTCCGCGCCGGCGCCGGGCTCCAGCTTCACGCCTCCCGGGACGGGCCCTGCCGACAAACCGACAACTTTATTAAATAACACTTTCACAGCATAAGGAGTGTCTCAAACGTCATGTTTGTCATTAACAATAGATATTTATTTATTATTTAATTAGTGTCCACGACCTTACAGCGAACCAATACGCCGAGAAACCAGAATACTTAACTATGTACAGTAAAAACAACTTACAACTAACAAATGGTATCACCTTTAGGATAACATTGCACATACAAATATATATTATTCGTACACGGAGGATTGCCTATCATCCATCGCCTCACAAAATCTCAAACATTAATGGCACACGGTTACCCATCGCCACGCAAACAGGCACCGATGCCAAGAGCGTATTGAGCAGAGTCAGCGCGCGCGTGCACGCAACTGGACGCGGGGGACGTCCGGGACGCTGAGCCGCAGTACGCTACCTACCAATTGGATAACGTCCGACTCCCCGCGGAGAGAACGACAGACTGACTGTCATAAGAAGGTTATTATTTCGCCTCACTTCCAAAGAATTATATCCCAGTGTTCCGGCCCATAAGACCTCCATAAGTTAACTCCTGAAGCTGCGCGTAGGCGCAATATTGCTAGTTTATTTCGTCAGGCGTTCTACTTGAGATCGCCTGTCACGCCATGTTATTTTTTATACTTCTAAAAGCTTTCGTACTGTCATGTACCCTTTTACGCAGTAAATAGATAATTTGTTTAATATTTGGGTTTTATTTCTAAAACAAGTAAAGCCACGTTATGTGCCAACACATAAATTGGTAGCACCATGGGGGGAACGTGCAAGAACAAAAATTAATCAACTGAAAAGTGAAATACGAAACCGAAACTTCATACGGCACTTAATGGACGGCGCGTATGCAGTTTTGAAGAATCAAGGAGTGGATGAAAAATAGCTGTGGCATTAATACCTACGTCCTCGTGTCGGGACTGGCTACGGGCAGTGAATGTACAAAGCATCACACCGTGCAGCGCAGGATAATTGCAAGATAAGTGCCCTTCCTCACCATCCATCCTAAGCAATTAGAATCAAATTCTGTTTAAATAGTCAAAATAGCAAACTATTTTCTATTTAAATGGTCAGAATATCGCCTTAACTTGTGTAAACACGTAAATCAAAGACATAATTACGATATATTTGGATAACTTTAACTTAATTGCAACATTCCTTTGTTAACGCAGAGTTAACATCTACCTACTTATAGAAAATATCAACTGCAAATTAACTAAAATTCTAAACGTTGTTTTAAATTCTTAACTTTGGTTTTAATTAATATTCAACGGTGGCCCATGATTAAATACATCTAACTGATTCCGAATTTTGTTAGGAGTCATCTAGGTTTAAGCTTGATTACAACTAAAAAAGGACGTCCTGACCATTATATAATTAGATTAGGTTCGTAAATAATAAATATTTAATCGTTAGCTGAGAAAAGGTACAGCTAGATAGAAGCCCTTAAGTACAACAGTGTGCGCTTACGTTTTTTGTTCACATACATTTGCCGATTATTACAGGAGTTTCGCACGGCGCGCTCCCGTGACGCGGTAAACAGCTGTGCGCGCTCAAGATCAAGGTCGTCGTGAGGAACGTGAGCATATCATTTCATTGATTGTTTACCTTTATCGTTAATTTGGTTGCGCTGAAATATGTCGAAGGACGCTGATAAACTTAAGTTAATCACAATGCGTAGTTCCATTAAGGGACAAATTACTAAGTTCTATAACTATTTTAACACTGTAAATGACTGCGAGGAACTAACGCATATCCAATTGGCGGAATTAAGCCTCAAGCTTAGCAAATTGGAGTCATTATCAGCGAGATTTGACCAGTTGCAAGATCAGATTGAGGTGTTATCGCCGGATAATTTGTCCGAAGAAATTGATGAACGTGAGAGCATTGAAAACAAGTTTATTGTGAATATTGCGGCGGCTAAGAATTTGATAGAAAGCTATAGCAAAAATGAGTTAGCACAGCGACGTCTTTCGTTCGCTGAGAGCAGTCAATGCTGTCACGATCGTCATCAGGATCAAGGTTTTAAGCTGCCATTAATCGAAATTGCGAAATTTGACGGAGCATATTTTCGCTGGCTTGAGTTCCGGGATACGTTTGAGAGCTTGATTCATAACAATAATAGTTGTCATGGGTTCGATTCGTGGTGGATTGAAACAGTTGGTAATAGGAAAAAACAATATAATGAGTAAACAAACCGCATTAATTTACACGCTACGATCATGTAAGATGTAGAAAACACCGGGAAATACAATTAGAAACACACATATAAAAAAACACAATTCATGCAGATAAAAAAAACAAAATGATCGCGAAAATAATTTGTACAAAACAACAAAATAAAAGTAAACCAAAGTTGAAGTAAACACAACAAAAAAAACACAAAAAGAAATCTCTTCACACAGCCGTGACTAGAACTCGGGACTCGAGCTTAGCAGCCGGCCGTATCTGCCACCCGACCAGGGCGCTTGTTAAGAACTGTGGCGAAATACGCAGTCTAGTATGCCAACTATTTCAAAGGCATTTATCGGGACGCTTGATTCTCGCAATGATGCCCGTACAGGAAGGGCGTTCCCATAAACTGTGAACAAATGTCACAGTGTAAATACCGAAGAAAAGTGCTTCCAGCCTCAAAGTAATTAAGGCTAAATTCTCGTCTACTAAATATAGTTCGCTGAAACACTTACCCCGTGACAAGTTAATCCCCACACACGCACTAATAACACATATTGCCGCAACAGTCACACACAATGTCCATAAAACTAACTCATTAGTTTTTAAGTGTGCTTTTAACACCGGAGAAGTCTTTGATCGCTCTTTATTTCACGCGTCTGTTTCTTTTTGTTCCGGTAGATCCCGTTTCTTTACACACCCTCATTTTTGTGATAAAAGTTACTTACTCGAAAACAGACCCGTCAGAAGTTATTTTTTAACTCGTCACAGGTAGATGTCGTTACTATGTCTATATTTAATGTGA
Source organism: Epinotia demarniana (assembly GCA_945867215.1). NCBI lineage: Eukaryota > Metazoa > Arthropoda > Insecta > Lepidoptera > Tortricidae > Epinotia > Epinotia demarniana. Next base: position 180,028 of record OX244284.1, read on the forward strand.
TTAATACATTTTAACAATTAGTTGTAGTATTTAATTAAATGGCTGCGATGCATAGGCATCACATATCCCCCCTCCTCTGAAGAATCCAACCGGATTCAAACTACACGCTTCAAATCGCTTGAGTGCCAGGTTCCTAAATCTTTCCCCCTGAGACTTTTAAGCTTGTATACATCATCGGAGGTCTTTTCCGTAATCACAGCCTTCTCAAACTTTGGAGCTAATTTGGACTTATACCTCTTGTTAGCATCGGATAAATGCTTGGTGCGCTTCCACACAAGATCGCCCTCTCTAAATGCACACGTGCGACGACGCAAATTGTATCGTTTACTGCTTATATCATGGGATTGTCTCATTCTTTCACGAACCTCTTCATATATCTTATGACGTAGATACACGTTTTTCTCAAATTTCTCCTGATTAAATGTAAGCGGTTCATCTGGAGAAAAGTTGTAGGGTTTTGCACCGTGAATGGGCGTTTCTCGACCGAAGAATAAGTAGGACGGGGTTTTTCCCGTTACCTCGTGCACAGATGTCCTTATTGCATGGCCAATGTGTGGGATGTACCTATCCCACTCCCAGTGGTTGTCTTTAACATATGAGGCAACAGCTGCTCCAACCACCTTGTTTACCCGCTCCGTAGGATTTGCCTGTGCGTGGTAATAGGGAGTATACCAGATCTTTGCACCATAACTTGAAGCTAGATCTTTGAAGAGACTAGAGACGAACTGTTTACCGTTGTCGCAAACAATGACGTTTGGAACGCCATACATTAGAAAGATCTGCTCTTCTAGTATCTTGCATATTGCTGAAGACTTTCCATTTCGTAACGGGAACAGAAAACTAAACTTGCTAAACCAGCAAGAAATTACCAACAACATTGAGTTGCCATTCTTGGATTTTGGAAAGGGTCCCATTAGGTCCATAGAGATGATCTGGAAGGGCTCAGATACCTCTCGCTGTTTTCCCATCAACCCGGATGGCTTAAGCTGTGAGTGTTTGTACTTAGCACATACCTCACATTTCCTTACATAGTCCTTGACATCCTTAATTAATGTGGGCCAAAAGTAGTGTTGTCTGACCCGGTTTACAGACTTTTTAACACCCAGGTGACCTGAGGTTGGGTTATCGTGACATTCCATTAAAACTTGTTCTCGGAGACCCTCTGGTATGACCAATTTCCAATCGTAATTTTCATCTGGAAATTGTTTCAGTTTAAGGTATTTCCATAACTGGCCTTGGTTGAACTCCCAGTCCTGTCCACTTGTGCCTGCTAGAACCTTGGTTTCCTCCGATTTATGCCAATCATCTTTGTGCTCTGGTTTTACCTCCAAAAAACTAATATCCTCCGTAATTGCTCTTGAAAGGGCATCCGGTACAGTATTATATTTCCCTTTTCGGTGAATAATTTCATAATCAAATTGCTGTAGTCGCATGGCCCATCTCGCCAGACGACCATGAGGGTCTTTATTGCGATGCAACCACTGGAGAGCACTATGGTCCGATATAACCTTAAAGTGACTCCCTTCAATGTAGGGTCGGAATTGCTCGACTGCATGCAGGACACTAAGTAGCTCCCGCTCGGATGCCGAATACTTGCACTCCCTTTCCGACAGCTTCTTACTAGTGTATGCTATGGGTGTTTCCATGCCATCTATTTCTTGTGTCAGTACCCCTCCTGTACCCCTATTCGAAGCATCACACTGGACTGAGAAGGGTTTCCTAAAGTCTGGCACACTTAGCACCGGCGTAGATGTGAGGGCCGTTTTTAAATCGAGGAATGCCCGCTGTGCCTCATTATTCCACAACACCCTTTTTCCCTTTTTACCTCCCTTTGTTAAGTCATGCAACGGAGCTGCCACAATGGCAAAATTTGGGACAAATCTCCGGTACCAGCTAGCTAATCCGATAAAACGCTTCAACTCAGAGTAAGTGGTCGGCTGAGGATAATCCAGAATGGCCTTAACCTTGTCTGGGTCCGTCCTTAGCCCCTCTTTATCTACGATGTACCCAAGGTATTTTAAGGATGGTCTTGCAAATACACATTTTTCAAGGTTTACCGTCAGCCCCGCCTCTTTCAGTTTATCTTTCACAAAATTTAATGACGATAGGTGGCCTTCGAAATCACTATTACATATAACTATGTCATCCAAGTAAGTGAACACTTTCCCCTCAAATTCAGGGTGAAACAAACGATCCATCAGGCGCTGTTGTGTCTGTGACGCATTACTTAGACCAAACGGCATTACTTTGAACTGGTAAAGCCCCAGACCGGCTAGTCCAAACGCAGTTTTTTCCTTACTTGATTCTTCTAAGGGTATCTGCCAGAAGGCAGAACGTAAGTCGATAGTTGACAAGAATCCTGCATTTCTCAAACTGTCCAGTATCGTGGTTACTCTTGGTAGTGGGTACGAATCTTTCACTGTTACTTTATTTAGCTGTCGACTATCCAGGCATAGACGGTTCTTACCGGAAGCTTTCTTTACCAGTAAAATCGGTGAGCGCCAAGAGCTAAATGAGGGCTCAATGACATCGTTATCGAGCATCTCTTGGATTTCTCTCTCCAGTTCTCTCATTATAGGTGGAGCAAAAGGATACTGTCTTTGGTTAGTAGGCAAGCTATTTCCCGTATCAATCCTGTGTTCTATCATTGAGGTTCTCCCCAATCCTTCACCTATTTCTCTGCCCATCAATTCCAAGAGACCATTTAGACGGGCTTCTTGTTCGTGGGTTAGTTCATCACGTGATATCACTGGATGTGCGCAGCTGACCTCTGAAATTTCCGCAGTTGTAGTCGGATGTTCCCCCTCAATTATCAAACTAAAACCTTCAAAAAAACTCATGCCTAATATAAGCTCATGCTTCAATCTGTCCATAATGTAAAAGGGAATTACCTTGTAGTCACCCTTGAACTGTATCGGCAGATGGACTACTGTGTCGATTGAGTGGGACGTACCGTCTGCCGTAGATAACTTTTGCTGCTCCACCTTCTGTCCCGTCAGTCCTAAGTTTAACAATTTCTTACTGAAATCAACGGACATTACCGAAATTGTAGCGCCTGAGTCAAGTAATCCCACAAAGGGTACGTTTAATATCTTTATATCCGCATAAAATCGTTTGTCCCCATTGTTCCGCTGAATGTGACAGATTTCCCCCGTTTTAAAATATGTGGATACGGTGCGTAACCATTGCTGCCAATCATCCGACCTTAAATGACCTGATTTTTCGGGGTCCGATCGGCAGGCATCGACTCCGAGTTTCCGTTTCCCTCTTTCCCATTGCTGCAAGGGCACTTCTGTACTGTATTTCCAAAGCGCCCACATTTATAACAAAAGAGTCTCTGTCTTGGCAAGTTGCAGTCCCTAAATCTATGCCCCGGGCTCCTGCAATTCCAGCACTTTGACTGTGTAACAGGAACATTGCTCTCCATGGCGGCCACGTCTTTGGGCTCGTATTGAATGGCACCCACATTGCCTTGGTATGCCAAATCTTGCTCCAAGGATTGATAACTCTGTGTCGGCTCTCTGAAACTTTCACATGTTATTTTAGTCTGTTCTATCACCCTTAACACAGATGTTAATTCTGCTACCGAGCTGAAGGTGTCGCGACATATTTCTTTCTGAAAGTATGGTTGCAGGTTTCTCCTTAAAATTATTAATTTTTGGAGTTCTGAGAGCGGAATGGGCAACCGATTAAACATATTTAGCATCACGGAAAGGTATATCACAACTCTCTCCTGCTTGCTTTGAGTTCTGCGCCTGATTTCTTCCAAGAGTTCTTCTTGATAATTCGGTTTTTGGAATGTATCAATTAAAAGCTCCACTAACTCCGACCAATTAGAAGCTGCACTTCTATTAGCTCTAAACCATATAAGGGCCTCTTCTTCGAATAAATCTATGGCGTACCGAAATAAATCCTCCTCGTCGGCATTACGGGCTTCTTTAAGTTCCGTGATTCTTTCCAAAAAGGCGTTTATACTCACGGCGCCCCTGCCACTAAATTTAACACCCCAATCTCTGATTGGCACCAACTTCCTCCTGAGAAAGTCATGATCTAGTGTGGATGATCTATGTAATTCTTGGGAACAGCCTGAAGCTCTTGGGACAGGAACTCGAATGTTAGGTCGTATTTCCTTATTATCCATCGAAGAAGTTGCAGCTTTGCCTACCCCGGGAGGAGGATCACCATTTATTTCTTTTGGGGCATGTCCGCTAGAACCCTGCCTGATGCTGAGATGGCCCAATATCTTGACCGCCTCCTCTCCTAATGACCGATGTAGAACATCCCTATCGTGTTCCGAAATCACGCCCTCCTCCTCACTGCCATCCAATTCCAATCCCTCCAAGGACGATATCGCTTCTGCTACCTCCTTGAGCAACGCCAAATGCATACCAATATCTGCCTGATCCGTAGGTTTTATTAGCTTAGCACGATTGGCTAGATGCGCCACCCGTGACTGTATCCGTCTGAACAATGCCCTATCTGGGCTGTGTGAAGTTTCTGCAATAAGTGTTACCAGCGTGGCCAATTTATTCTTACAAATAAGTATCTCATTACTTGGATCGTCAATACACCCAATGGGAACTTTTAAAGCTATAGTAGACTCCCCAGTTTCCTCCAGTCTCAACATTTCTCGCAAAAACTTGCGCATTGTCGCCACAGTTTTACAATCCGAGACGCCTCGGCATGCCAACTCAAACTCAAGCTCATCTTTATGCAACGCGTTAACGTCCATGGCCTACAAAAATCACAGGCCAATTACTTAAGATACAATAAACCTGTTCTTAGACAATAAGAGTCTTTAATCAATAGTTACAAAAAGTTTGATCCAATCCACCATACCCTTCGGGCGCCAATGTCATGGGTTCGATTCGTGGTGGATTGAAACAGTTGGTAATAGGAAAAAACAATATAATGAGTAAACAAACCGCATTAATTTACACGCTACGATCATGTAAGATGTAGAAAACACCGGGAAATACAATTAGAAACACACATTTTTTGTGATAAAAGTTACTTACTCGAAAACAGACCCGTCAGAAGTTATTTTTTAACTCGTCACAGGTAGATGTCGTTACTATGTCTATATTTAATGTGATTAATACATTTTAACAATTAGTTGTAGTATTTAATTAAATGGCTGCGATGCATAGGCATCACATAGTATTAAACCGGTTCACAAGTTCCAATATCTCGTCTCCTACTTAGAGGGCGATGCCGCTCGAATAATTTCGAACTTAGAAGTTTCCGCAGCTAATTACGAGGATGCTTGGCGGATGATCGGGGAGCGATATAATAATAAAAGAATGCTGCTCAATTATCACTTGAGTTCTTTGCTAAATATCAACGTGCAGTCTCGTGAGTCAGAAAAATCACTTCGCTACTTGGTTGACCACGTAACAAAAAACTTACGGGCTTTAGCCAGTTTAGGTCAGCCTACAGACCAATGGGATTTATTGCTAATTTTTATGTTGTGCCCCAAATTAGATAACCGCACACTTACTAAATGGGAGGAGTACCGTAACACTCTCGACGACGTTCCGACATTTGAACAATTTAAAAAATTCTTAATAGATCGCGCGGACGTCCTAGAGGCCTTAAATCGAAGCAAATATGATTACGATGGCTCCAAACACTCGTCCCAGCCGCCACGAACTGCTCCTCCGACACCGCGAGCCTCTCACTTCACACCCCAGCAGATTCATAAGCAGGAACGGCCTGCATTTATAAAATCATTTCCAAGCACCACGCAGCAAACCAAGTCGGTTTCCTTTAAAGGTCAACACAAGCCGCTGGTGCACGTCTGCATAATATGCGACGAAAATCATAAGGTTCATGAGTGTCCAAAGTTCATGGCTAAATCTATAAAAGACAGATTAGCCGATGTAACTTTATACAAATTATGTGCTAATTGTTTAAGGCAAGGCCATCGCTCAAACGATTGCCGTGGAGGTCCTTGTCGGCAGTGCAATAAAATGCATAACAGCCTGCTCCACGAGCCTGTGCCATGCGATGTAAACATCGCGGCAGTGCTCAGCCAGTCAGCGATGACAAATACAAATAAAAATAATTCACCGGGCTCAGTGCTTCTATCTACGGTGCTCATAGAAGTAGCCAACCCTGGAAGTAAAGAAACTCACACGGTTCGGGCACTTTTGGATAGCGGCAGTGAGGCGTCATTCATTACAAAAAAAATGCAAACTAAAATATCTCTTCAAGCAAAACCTATTGACCTACTAAAGATCATAGGAATTGGTAACACTACTACAAAAAACGTTCTAGAAAGATGTGATGTGCAAATAAACTCATTAAATAGTTCATTCAATGTCACGTTATCGTGCCTGATTTTGGAAGAGTTGACAAGCAACATTCCTAAAACGACAATTTGTGTCGAAGGCTTAAACCTGCCGTCCAATATTCAACTAGCGGACCCACATTTCAGTGAATCGGCCCCTATCGATATGGTGATTGGAGCTGATTTGTTTTGGGACATAATAGGTAGTGAGCAAATGTCTCTCGGTCCTAACAATCCCAGATTGCGGAACTCCGTGCTTGGTTGGTTGATTTCTGGTCCCATAAATGAAACCTACCTGCGCGGATCAATAAAGTGTAACCATGCTAGTGTAATCGATTCAAATGAAAATGAGTTACAGCAATTACTACCAAAATTTTGGGAGCTGGAAGACGTCCCTAATAAAAATAACAAAACGATTTTCATGACTGAAAACGAAAGGTCTTGTGAGAAACATTTCTTAGCCCACACATTTCAGCTCGATTCAGGAAGGTATTGTGTGGAGCTTCCTTTAAAGAATAGTCCAGAAAAACTCGGAGATTCTTATCATTTGGCAAAAAAACGGTTGCTGAATTTAGAAAAAAGATTTAAACGTAATCCAGCTCTCAAAGGTGAGTACGTGAAATTTATGGATGAGTATATTAGCTTAGGACATATGTCCGAATCTGTTCAAAGTATACCTAAGCCCGGCTATTTTTTATGTCACCACGCCGTCTTAAAACAAGCCAGTGAATCCACTTCACTCCGCGTGGTATACGACGGGTCGGCTCCCTCCTCCTCTGGTCTCTCATTGAACGATATACTAATGGTCGGTCCGAACGTCCAGGATTCGCTCTTCTCCATTTTAATCAGGGCTAGGCAATACAAATACCTTTTAGCGGGTGATGTAGAAAAGATGTATCGCCAAGTGCTGGTTAATGAAAGGGACAGAAATTTACAGTTGATCCTTTGGAGATGGGACGAGTCCCGGCCCATACAAACATATCAATTAAATACCTTAACTTACGGTACAGCCAGCGCGAGCTACCTCAGCACGCGCTGTCTGGTTCAAATTGCGGAGGAGCAGGACGACGAGCTTATAAAAAATATAATAAAAAGGGATTTTTACATAGACGATCTTATTACCGGATCAAATAGTGAACAAGAATTGCTCTATATACAAAAAACTGTAGCTAATGAATTAAAGTCGCGATGTTTCAATTTACGCAAATATAAAAGTAATTTGCCTACGTTATTTGAAAATTCAGATGTAAACACGCAGGAGCACCTCACACTAAGTGAGTCGTCCAGTACCCTTGGACTGGGGTGGAGTCCGTCGGAAGACTTCTTGAACTTTCCTGTAAAATTTGAGGCAAATGAAAATGACAACATAACTAAAAGATTTATTATGTCAAACGCTTATTCGATCCGTTGGGACTTTTAAGTCCGTGTACTATACAACCTAAAATGTTATTACAGAAACTATGGCTTCAGAAACTTGAATGGGACGATCCTGTCCCACATAAAAACAAACACGAATGGCTTGAGTTTTCTGAAACTCTACAGTGCATTCAGGATCTTAAAATAAATAGGCGTGTACTCTGTGACTCGCCAAAGTATGTCGAATTGCATACTTTCAGCGATGCTTCTCAGAGTGCGCTTGGAGCTTGCGTTTACGTTCGTTCCATTAATGACAACAATGAAGTTACTGTGCGGTTACTTTGCGCAAAGAGCAAGGTTGCGCCACTTAAACCTACAACGATACCGCGACTTGAGCTCTGTGCCGCTCTGCTCTCCGCCAAGCTCTCTAAGGCAGTCCTAGACTCCCTCAGGAACCGGCCGGATCGCATAGTACACTGGTGCGACTCAAGCGTCGTGCTAGCGTGGATAAATAATAGCGGAAAACGATTAAAATCTTTCGTGGCAAATCGGATCAGTGAAATATTAGAAATGACAATGTCAGTAGATTGGAGATACGTTCCCACGGCAGCGAATCCGGCAGACTTAATATCCCGAGGTGTTAACGCCAGTCGCCTGCGGAGCCTACAGCTGTGGTGGTCTGGTCCTTCATTCTTGTCAGAGGACGAATCGCGCTGGCCTGTGTTGAACGTTACTGCTTCTGACGAGTTACCTGAAATAATAAAAACTTACACTAATATTGTAGAAAACCCAATAATAACTTTCGAAAAATATTCTAATCTTACAAAATTAGAAAGAATAATTGCATTTGTCAAACGATTTATATTTAACTTAAAAAACACTACTAATAAAAGAATTGGCATACTTACTTGTGATGAACTGGCTGAGTCATTCAATGCACTTTGTTTACTGGCTCAAGAGCAATTGTTTCCCGATGAGTATGAGTTGTTATTAAAAGGTAAAACTTTAAGCACACGGTGCAAGCTGTTATCACTTTCGCCCTTTTTAGATGACAGCAAATTAATTAGAGTTGGCGGCCGCATTGAGGCGTCTAACTATCCATTCGAGAAAAAACATCCTATCTTGTTGCATGCTAAACATCACTTGACTAGACTTATCTTTGAACGTGAGAACGTGCGTAAATTACATGCTGGCCCCCAGCTATTGCTAGCCGCAGTTAGAGAAACTGTATGGCCAATCAATGGCAGATTGCTAGCGAGGCGCACTGTAAGCCGATGTGTATGCTGCAGACGGCATCGGGGTATGACACTGTGTCCAAAAATGGGTAACTTACCCCCTCAAAGAATAATGCCAGGCTTCCCCTTTGTCTCCGTAGGCCTTGATTTTGGCGGCCCGTTTTATATTTTAAATAGAAAGGGTCGAGAAAGCAAAGTAATAAAATGTTACATGTGTTTATTTGTATGCTTGAGGTATAAATGCATACACCTAGAGTGTGTAAGTGATTTGACGAAGGATGCATTTATAATGACGTTGAGACGTTTTGTATCCCGCAGAGGCAAGCCAGCGGAGATATTCTGCGACAATGGACGCAATTTTGTTGCAGCCTCCAAAGAGCTGGGTAGTTTTTTAAAACAAAATGCTCGACCAATATCTGATTTTGCGAACCAAGAGCGTATTCGGTTTTTTTTTAGCCCGACTTACGCTCCTCACTTCGGCGGGATCTTTGAGGCTGGTATCAAAGCAGCCAAATATCATTTGAAACGTGTTATAGGAAATAGTAATCTAACTTTTGAAGAATTGACAACGTTATTTGCACAAGTTGAGGCGATTCTTAACAGTCGTCCCTTATACCCTTTGTCGTCATCACCAAACGATTTCCTTTCCCTCTTCCCAGGGCACTTTCTGATTGGGAGAGCATTGACTGCGCTGCCTACACCTGACCTGCAGAGCCATAAAGAGAGCACGCTAAAAAGATATGCGCGAGTTGAAAAAATCCGCCAACATTTCTGGCAGCGCTGGCAGAAAGAATATATAGCTGAACTGCAGCAGCGATCTAAGTGGAGAAGCAACACTGCTCAGCTACATGTCGGTGACTTAGTTCTGCTGCAAGAAGACAACGTCCCACCGCTATGCTGGCGCCTTGGCCGAGTTGCGAGATTATTTCCTGGAGCCGACGGGGTGTCACGAGTAGCAGACGTGAACACTGCGAGAGGCTGTGTGCGTCGGCCCTTCGTTCGTATGTGCCCTTTACCAACCGACGAAGAGTTGCAGGGTTGAAAGATGGATCTTTCAACGAGGCGGGAAGATGTTCCGGCCCATAAGACCTCCATAAGTTAACTCCTGAAGCTGCGCGTAGGCGCAATATTGCTAGTTTATTTCGTCAGGCGTTCTACTTGAGATCGCCTGTCACGCCATGTTATTTTTTATACTTCTAAAAGCTTTCGTACTGTCATGTACCCTTTTACGCAGTAAATAGATAATTTGTTTAATATTTGGGTTTTATTTCTAAAACAAGTAAAGCCACGTTATGTGCCAACACACCCAGCTAAAAGGAGTACAAAATTATCAAAACAATCAACTAAAGTTGCTATAAACAGTTTTAATTACACCAATGAACACAGCAACACAGTGGTAGGTAAATAGAGTAATGCCTTCTACATTAGTTATCACAGAGATATTACAAACCTTTATTTGGTAATCCAGCTAATCAATACAACAACACACCTCAATATACTGCTAACAAGCTATACTTTTATATGTATAATTACTGTTTTGATTCAATTAGTAACTAATAATGTCCTTCATCAGCGACGCCGATCCAAAGACGAATAATGGCGGTCCTAAGCACGGTCTTGTCCTCCAAGTGCAGTAGTCATTACACTTACTCTTTAAATTAGAATGACTTGAGAACCCATTATAAATGAATGTACTAATCTTAAATAAAAATATACTAATTTATACGTTGTCCTTACACAAACAACCTAGTAAAAAAATTGTGGGATATAAATAAGGGTAGTATCCGAACTTTTTCTTATAAAGGGACCTAAGGAAAGACTTATGTATTTTCTCCAAGAGCAAGGTATATGTGGATTCATACGGATTCCAAATGAGGGAAGAAGTTTCTAATTTACTCCTCACCAAGGCATTAAACAGTAGCTGCATAACTCCAGGATCACGGAATTCCTTACAATTACGGAGCACGAAACCCAATCGTTGGTAGCAGCTACTGGTAACTGGTATATATATATTGGTAGATATGGATATAACTGATATTTAAGAGAAAAAAAAAGAAAAACTGCTTTGTTTTCTGAGTGACAAAGTGCGAAACGAGGACATTCGCCACCGCACCTAAGTAACTGACATATCATGATATATGGCGAGTGAACACTTTGGCGGCCATCATTAACTGTGTTTTGCTCACGGGAGTCAGCTGGCGGTAATAGATGTGCTTTATAAAAGTCAGAAAACTTAACAGCCCGTACCCGAACCTAAATACGAACTTGAAAATACTGATGATGATGATGATGACGAGGAGGAAGAAGTTGATGGTGGTTTTTAGGGTTCCGTAGTCAACAAGGAACCCGTATAGATTCATTTGATAATCAAAACATTTAAACCATGACGCGCGTTAGCCCTGAATGTCATGTCCCGAGCTACATACAATGGCGACGTATGCAGCTCGGGCTCGCCCCACCCGCCCCTCGCCCCCCGCACGACTGCCCTGTCTAGAGGGCTTCGTCGAATATGACTGTATTGGTTTATAGACAGTGACGAAAGTTTGTATGGAGGTACGACATAAACCAGTTGCAGGCAAAACCTAGTGATTAATATTCATTACCTATTTTGTGAAACCCTTGTTATCCTACTAATCGACCGATCGAGTGAAGCGTCTATGCTTCAGCTTGGACGAAAAATCATTTTTCCTCATGTCCGGATGTTTGGATTTCCGCCTGTTCTCGCCCCGAGCTCACATTTCTCAACCGATTCTCATGAAATTTTGTAGAGTAGGTTCGGTAAGTATACAGATTTTTTTTGTCGAGGTAGTTTTCGAAATTTTGAAAAATGGCGGAGATATGGGTTGAAATCGTAAAAAATTATAAGAAAGGGGTCAGCGTTGACTACTGACTTTGGTACAAATTTTATGTTCCGTCCACTGTATCTTGAACTCCGATTTCGATGCCTTAGAGCACACTCCTAGTAACTTTTCGGAAAAAGTCGTTGCAATTATTACCTAAGTGCATAAAATCTGAGGTTAAAATTTCAACGGCAAAAAATTGTAATTAGTACGAGTGTGAACTAAGGCATCGTTATGATGACATTGATGACGGAAACCGAATATGTTCGAATTTCAAATAAATAATCTCTAAAACAACCATTGAGTTATATTACTAGAGTAGACATCACCTAGCATAACTTTGCGCACGTCAACATACCTATTCTCATGAGAGTACGAGTATATTGGTGTAGTCTGTGGCGGGCGTTTCGTGTGCAATTTTGACTCAAAACTTTAAAAAATGCCTTCTTTTGCACCAACAACAAACCCCACAATAATAAAAGTACGGGAATCACTTTTCATCGGCAAATTCACAGATATTTTAAATAACATGATTTTTTCTGTAATTTATAAGATACGCGCCGATGGCGGCAATTATTTCAAAGATTAAAAATGTAGAAATGACAATCTCCCAAGACTATTTTTCCTTATTAGTAGAATATTAAACTTACTAGACTCACTAATTTGAAGCTTTAAAGGTCTTAATTTTTGCACCAAAATAGCACCATTTGCTTTTTACCAAATTCAATCGGTTTTATGAATAATTTTATGGGCAATGTTTAGTTGCTATTTAGATCTTAAGATCTACTTATTTAAATCCTAGGTCAATTCTCTTATACAAATAATGTACGCGACGCGAGTATGGATTAATGGATTTATCTAGGTAAATGATTTTGGCTTTTCTAGAAGGACTTTGGTGCTTACTGGTTGGAATATTTAAAATATTCAGGGAACAGAGGTAATACGTGATTTGGTTAATTATATGCTTAACAAAATGAATTTCATAGTAAAAAGAGGGAAACTTAGTCTGTCTAACGTTTTCCGCCAACCCTAGCAGCAATGTTTCGGGATGGCTGTTGCAGCGGTAATTTACGGTACGTCTCGTGGCATTGATTTTGATAATTTTTATGTGGATGGTTTACCAACTTACATCCGGCGACACCTATTAAAGGTCATGTCTACTAAAGATCTATCTACTAAAGAACATGAACAGCTATGTTCCGGCAATTTATTATCTCCCATTGATATCTTAGGCTTAATGTGATTTAGCGGATGAAATAACCAAATCCTATGGAGATGGTACATTACAGAATGAGGCTTTGATGGCCTTACGAGAGGCCTTTACAGACGCACATGGAGGTGGTTTTACTTTTACCACTCAAGGGATGACGGTGGGTGCAAATCACCGGCTGATAGATTACCAGTCAGGGGCGGTATACTCTTGCTTGCCAGAATTTCATTTGCCCGAATTTTATCTGCCATAATATTCAACTGCCAGAAAGTTGTTTTCTATAATTTTTTATGCCATACTCATTGTTTACCATATTACTTATACGTATGGCATTCGTATCATTATGACATCCAATATTCGGGTAAACAAGAGTATGTCAATTAACTATTATGGTAAACGAAACATTCGGGCAAATGAAATTCGGGCAAGCGAAGTTCGGGCAAATGATTATTATAGTATGTGAATGTCGGGCAAACAATAGACAACCAACAATAATACGTAATACGAATGCTTTTATTGCCTGATCAATAACGGAACAACAGGTTATGGCCCAGAGCATCGCGAGTGTTAGAAAATAAAGTCGGATCGGTCGTCGGAAAGTTTTTCTACGTCTCGGTATTGCGTCAGTTGCCCGTGTGTTTGTAGCGCGGCACTTTGACGCTGAATTACCAATGGATCTCGGAGGTCTTGGCGTCGCGACTGCGAAGAAGTTCGCCGGCGACAATTACAACAATGGAAGTTCCAGACGACACTTGCCTTGAAGGCCGGGGGCCTCGGCGATCACATAACCTCTTCGTCGTCGCCGGCTGGGGCTGACGCGGACGAATGGGAGAAAGATGCCGCAAAGGCGATTTACATAGTTACAGCGGTTACAGCAAATATGGAATTGCCTCAAATAAGTCTGATAGAAACATGTGAAACGGTACGTGACATTTTTGATAAATTAGACTCAATTTATGACCAAAAAAGTGAAAATTGCAAAATGTTGTTGCATGAAAAATTTCACACGATCAAGTTCACGGAGGGCAACAGCATTGCCGAACACATTTCTAGAATATAAAATATCGCGAAACGGCTAAAGGACGCTGGCGAAACAATTTCAGAAATGGCAATTGTGACCAAAATACTGGGGTCATTGCCCGAGCGCTATCGCATGTTGCCAAAAGCTTGGCTGTCGCTCGAACCAAGTAAGCAAACGGTAACCAACCTTATGGCTTGTCTTCTAGATGAGGAATCGAGTTTCCAAATTGAAGAGGAAACAGCATTTTCTACTGAGAAGGTGACAAAAAGTCACTTAAGTGCTTTAAGTGCAGGAAGATGGGGCGCTATGCGCGGGATTGCCGATTTATCTCACAGCACAATAGTGTGAATAACAATGGCTCGAAGTATGAGAATTTAGCTGATGGTGGTTCAGCTGATTTAGCTTGAGGTTGCTTCAGGGATAATAGGCTGGAGGCTTGTAGTGAAACTCTTGCTGTTTACTGTAGACTGCTGGATACTAGAATGAATTTTATTTACAAATAGGCCTAACTATATACAACAAAAAAGCTTACAACTAGACACGGTATTAATCCGTAACAAATTAGAGCGGGACGGATACGCGCGAGTGAGACAGAGATAGCCCCCCCGCGCGGGGAAAGTGCGCCTGCCACGGCGCATGCGCGAGGTCATAGGTCGGGTGAATAAAACTACGCTCTGCGCCGGCGCCAGTCCTTTCGCTCGTCGGCCGCCGTGGAGTGAACATCGTCGTCGATCGCCGTGCTCCGCTCTCCGCGCTCGGTGCTGGAAGACACGAAGAATCCGACGAGGGTGCTTCAGGCTCCGGACATACAAACTGTCCTTCTCAGGGCAACGGAAAACTGCTCTTGTCAGAGCAAATTACGTGTTTCCCTGCTTAACCACAGAGTACCAGACGATCAATCTGTTTCTTGATAACACGCTGTGTCAATCGCTGTGTTATTTATTTATGTCCCCACAGGGTTCCCCCTCAAGCGAAGCGTACCGGCAGGCGAATGGTGCGGCCTTGGCGGGATGTCCTTGTGGGTCCAGCTTGAATGGTCGTGGTTGTGTCTGGTTCATTTCTTCGTTTCAGGATGTCTTTTCTTTGTTGTTTGTTGTTGTTGTTTGGTTTCGATGTCGGTAAACTCGGTGGTGCGGTCGGTTGCGTCTTTATACTCGTAGTTGCAGCTGTAGGTACAGTCGTTGAACTCGTAGTTGTAGGTATGGTCGTTGAACTCGTAGCTGTAGGTATGTTTGTTGCGATCGAAGTTGTAGGTATATCTTGCTCGGTGTCGGCGATGATAAATGCGGGTTTTAAGCGGTCGATCGAAATATTCGCCTGGCGAGTAGGTAGCTGCAGAGTGAATATTTTGTCGTTGCGTTTTAGTACTCGGTAGGGTCCGTCGTAAGGTGCTTGTAATGGCTTCTTTACAGCGTCGACTCGTACGAATACTTGTTCGCAGGTTTGAAGGTCACGGTGGACGAAGATGTGTTTCTTGTTGCCATGCGGGGTAATTTCTTTCGGCGTCAGGCTTTGTATGATTGCACGTAGTTTTTCGACGAAATCGGAGTCCATGGTGACGTCATCGCGTGTAGGTAATAACAGTTCGCCGGGTAATCGCACGCTGCAGCCGTAGGTAAGTAGGGCTGGGCTTACACCGGTGTCTGTGCGTAGTGCGGCGCGTAGTCCGAGTAGAACGCTAGGTATTGTGTCGATCCATGACTTCTCGGTTTGTAGTCTGGCCTTGAGTGCGGCCTTGAGGCTACGGTGCCATCGTTCAATAAATCCGTTAGCGATCGGGTGATAAGGTGTTGTTCGGGTCCTCTCGATGCCGAGTAAGCGGGTGAGTGACGCAAATACTCGACTCTCGAATTGCCGTCCTTGGTCCGTAGTGATAGTAGCAGGGCAGCCGAAGCGGGAAATCCAACCGTCGTAAACAGTCTTGGCGACTTCTTCGGCGGTGATCTCGGTAAGTGGGATTGCTTCGGGCCATCGTGTTGCTCTGTCGATCATTGTGAGTAGGTATCGATGTCCACTTGCGGCGGTAGGTAGAGGTCCAACTATGTCGATGTGGATGTGTTCGAATCGTTGAGTTGGCGGGAAACTTGATATCGGACTTGCGGTGTGGCGTTGAATCTTCGCGCGTTGGCAGTGTACGCATACTTTCGACCATGTACCTACGTCGGTATTTATCGAAGGCCAAAAGTAGCGTTGAGCGACTAGTTTTCTTGTTGTTCGAATTCCAGGATGGCTGATGTTATGTACAGAGTCGAATGCGGCACGGCGGTATTGTTCGGGTACATAAGGGCGTAAATTGTCTGTCGTTGTTTCGCAGTACAATTTGACGTCGGTTCCGGGAATTGCGACTTGCTTCATAGATAGGTTGGTTTGCTGTGCGAGTGTTCGAATGGTGTTGTTGTCTCGTTCTTGCGCGTCGGCTAGTTCTTTGTAGTCAATCGGCGATGGGCAGGATATCGTTTCTATGCGGGATAGCGCGTCGGCGGCGGCGTTTTGTGACCCACTGACGTGTCGTATATCGGTTGTAAATTCACTGATATACAACAGCTGACGGGTGCGGCGCGGCGACTCGTTGTTGGTGCTTGTTTTGGTGAACGCGAAGGTCAAGGGCTTGTGATCGGTGAATAAGATGAGTTCTCGTCCCTCGAACATCTTGCGGAAGTGTTTTGTACTCATGTACAATGCGAGTAGCTCTCGATCGTAGGTACTGTAGCGAGTCTGCGCGTCGGAGAATTTCTTCGAAAAATAGCCGAGTGGTTGCCATGCGTTGTTGACAAACTGATTGAGCGATGCGCCTGCGGCCTTGTCACTAGCGTCTGAGAATATCGCGAGCGCTGACTGGTGACATGGATGAGCGAGTAAGGCGGCGTTTTTGATGCTGTCCTTACACGCGTCGAATGCGAGCGTTGCTTCGTCGTCCCAGCTGATCGGTGTTTTGTCCTTTTTCCGCGCGTTGTGTAGGTATTTACACAGTGGAGCTTGAAGTATTGCGGCGTTCTTGATATTTTCGCGGTAAAAGTTTATCATGCCGAGAAATCGTCGTAACTCGTCTATTGTTTGCGGTTTAGGGTAATCGACGATTGCTTGCACTTTCTCGGTAGGTGGTCGGATGCCGTCTTTGCTGACCTCGTATCCCAGGAACTTGACCGTTGGCTGTCCGAATACGCATTTCGACGGGTTGATAGTGATACCGTAGTCTTCAAGTCTGCTTAGTACGGCGCGTAGATGTTTCTCATGCGTTGTTTCGTCGGCCGATGCGATAAGTAGGTCGTCGACGAATGGGAACACGAAGTCAAGGTCTCGCAGTACTTCGTGAATGAATCGTTGAAATGTCTGTCCGCAGTTTTTGAGTCCTGGGCACATTCTCGGAAACTCGAATAGACCGAATGGTGTTATGATGGCGCTCTTCTCGACGTCTTGCTCTGCTATTGGTAGTTGTTGGTAGGCACGGTTGAGGTCCAATGTGGAGAATATTTGTTTGCCGGCGAGTTCGTAGGTAAAATCACGTATGCGTGGGATTGGGTACCGGTCGGGCTTGGTTATTGCGTTAAGCCTTCGGTAATCGCCACACACACGTAAATCGCCATTTTTCTTCGGTACGACGTGAAGAGGTGATGCCCAAGGGCTCTTGCTTGGTCTGCATAGGCCCTGCTCCATCATGTTGGCAAATTCTTTCTTCACTAGTTCGTATCGATGTGGTGCGATGGGGCGTGGCCTGCAGTGAAGGGGCGGGCCAGTTGTTTCTATGAAGTGTTCGACGTTATGCTTCGGGCTAAGCTTCATAGATGTAAGTCGAGTAGTCCCGGGGTAATCGGCTAAGATATCGTGATACGACTGCTGCACGTATATGCTGCGCACGGTAGGTATGTTAGCGGCACAGAGTTGAGCGTTAGTCGTGAGTAGCGTCTTGCCGTCGATCAGTCTTCGATTCTTGATGTCCACAATGATGTGGTGGAACTTGAGAAAGTCGGCTCCCAGGATAGGCTTCGATACGGCTGCGATGATGAACTTCCACTTGAATGCTCGTCGTAGGTTGAGATCGAGTTCGAGCGTTTTCTCACCGTAGGTAGGTATGACGGTGTTGTTTGCGGCGTAAAGTTGAAACGGAAGAGGCTGCTCTTGCGTGCCTTTTCTTCGTGGTAGCACGGATATGTTCGCTCCAGTGTCGACCAGGAAGGTAAGTTTTGAAGTCTTGTCGGTCACGAAGAGGCGGTGAGATGTATCAGTAACGCCGGTTTCCGCCGCTGCCAGCGTTACTTTTAGTTTTCCGACGGCGTGTTGACCGGCTTGAAATTGCACGGTGGCGTGCATTTAATCGCGTCCATGCCGAAACGACGGTGGTAGTAGCAGTACGGCATGGGCGAGTTGTAACGGCTTCGGTCTTGCGATTGTGATGCGCTGCGAGGACGGGAACGTGATGGGAAACGGCGGCGAAATCGGCTGTTGCGACGATCGTTGTTTTCGCGCGGCCTTGATCGTAGTTCGGCGACTTCGAGCGACAATCTTCTTATCTCGCCGATGAGATATTGTGTGTCGAGATGCGGATGTTGCTGGTAGGTAGGTTGCGACGGAGGTAGCAGCGGTGGCGGCTGTTTTGATGTTGACGCGATGGGCGACGAAATGGCGGCGACGTGGGATGACGGCGTGTGCTCCATCATTTTGTCGGCGAGAAGGGCGAGGTCGTCGAGCGTGGTCTTGATTTTGAATGCTTCGCTGACGGTGAGTACAGATCTGACGTGTGGCGGTAAATGATCGAGCCACATCATTTGTATGGTGCTCTCGGGGAACTTCTCGCGGTTGAGATTCTGCATCTTGCGGAGTAGCTGGCTAGGTTTCTGTTCGCCGAGCTCGACCTGTGACAGCAATTTCTTCGCCTGGGCGCTGTTTGATTCCTCGTACAGCGAGATGAGACGATCCTTGATGGCCTGGTAGTAATTTTGTTCCGGCGGCGAGTAGATGAGATCTGCAATATTCTGGATGTCTTGCTTCTCGAGCTGTGCGATGACCATTTGCGCGAGCTGTGATTGGCTTCTTTTCAGATCGGCGGTGGCGGCTTCGAAACTGCAGAACCATAATAACGGCTGGTCGCGCCAAAATGGTGGTACTCGGAGTGAGAGAGATATCGCGGACACGTCGTGGCTTGCTGGTAGTTGCTGAGCTTCATGTTGATCGACAGCGTCGGGTTGCAGAATGGGTAGAGCTCCCGTGTTGTCTCCGTTTCCTCCGGCCATGCTTGAGTCTTGATGCTGGTTGCTTCTGTGCTCTTGAGTCGGCAGGTCACCACTTTAGCTGATGGTGGTTCAGCTGATTTAGCTTGAGGTTGCTTCAGGGATAATAGGCTGGAGGCTTGTAGTGAAACTCTTGTTGTTTACTGTAGACTGCTGGATACTAGAATGAATTTTATTTACAAATAGGCCTAACTATATACAACAAAAAAGCTTACAACTAGACACGGTATTAATCCGTAACAAATTAGAGCGGGACGGATACGCGCGAGTGAGACAGAGATAGCCCCCCCGCGCGGGGAAAGTGCGCCTGCCACGGCGCATGCGCGAGGTCATAGGTCGGGTGAATAAAACTACGCTCTGCGCCGGCGCCAGTCCTTTCGCTCGTCGGCCGCCGTGGAGTGAACATCGTCGTCGATCGCCGTGCTCCGCTCTCCGCGCTCGGTGCTGGAAGACACGAAGAATCCGACGAGGGTGCTTCAGGCTCCGGACATACAAACTGTCCTTCTCAGGGCAACGGAAAACTGCTCTTGTCAGAGCAAATTACGTGTTTCCCTGCTTAACCGCAGAGTACCAGACGATCAATCTGTTTCTTGATAACACGCTGTGTCAATCGCTGTGTTATTTATTTATGTCCCCACAAGAACAATCAGTCTGCCCACAGTAGTGTGAATAGCCATAGCTCGAAGAATGAGAACAATCAGTCTGCCTTCATCACACAGCTTGCAGCGAATATCACAGAAGATGAAGGAGTATGGATCTTAGATAGTGGGGCGTCTGCCCTATGACATATAGAC